>PNEQ01115228.1:0-85370 GCA_003012365.1 Medauroidea extradentata | reverse complement strand
ACTCAAACGTTAGTGTATCTACAGTCAGTCCATCCGTTTTTGGGAATGTACGTTTGCTGGAACCGCAGCTATTCTCCGTCCACGACTTCAGTATTGCTTCTCTATTTTTTATTATGTCGGCAATCTGAGTTTTCCCCACGTCGAACTTCGCAGCAACGTCACGGACGCTTAATTTTTCTTTTTCACGCATCCTTATCACGGCTAATTTATCCTCTAAAGTTAAACGTTTACGCTTCTGAGACATTTCACACAAAATAAGTCACTCGATTACGACTGCTACACTATTACGTGAAGTGCATGAAAAGAAGAGTAAACAATGACTAAGCGCTACAACACACGTCGCATGCGTGTGGTGGGAGGATCGAGTTACACGGCAGCTGCGCGCGTGCGTGTGTGTGTGGGGGGTCGAGATAACGCGAGGCTACGCGCTACCTGCTTACAAGGGGTGTACAAATCACACTTTCTTAGTTACGACTCGCTACCGAAACATTCATTGAAGCTGCTTTGCAACTGTTTTCGCGCCCCTTTTTTGCGCATTTTGTCCGTTATTCACTACTTATTATGTGTCCGCGTCCGTTAATAAGAATGTCCGTTATTTGGAGAATATTTCTCCATAAGGGTCCATGTTAATCTGCCGGTGATTGGAAAAATGTCCGTTTTTCGGAAGTGTCCGCTATTCGGAAGTGTCCGCTAAGGGAAGTTTCACTGTACATGAAAACCATAATTGTGTATAGGGCAATTTATGTAACCTTGTGTGTGGAACTTGGGATTTTTCAAATTGTAATTTGTAAAAGGAAGTTTATTACGAAGTTAAATAAAATGGTAATTATAATGTAACTTGCACAATAAATTTCTTTGTGTGTTTAAAAACCAACATCAATATTACTGCTACCAATCTTACCGATTAACGCTCCATTTATGTTAAAGTATTAAGATTACCACATAATGAGTTTCTGTGGCGTTTATTTGGCCTATCACTAGCTAGTTATCTCAGCAGCAAATAAAATACTGCACAAGTCAGCTTGCCTCTTACCTCTCCGTATCCCTCCACCTCACAAAAATCATCTTAAACCAGTCGCACGGAAAGACGTGCACGCTGTTCTTGAGGTGTTTTTGATAGGCCTACGTCATGAAATTTGTCTGGGATACAACAAAATTTCAACTTATAAATCGCTCAAACTATACATGTCAACAGCAAAAGTGAAACCTTCATATAATAAATAAAATAAATGGAAGCCAAAATATAAATACAACATTATTGGTACTTCATAAAGAATATCTTAACTGTGTTTTGCATTAAAACAGGGTAAAGCAACCGAAAATTTAATACATACTTTAATGACGAATTTTTGTCGATATCGATAGTTTCAACACACTTAAAGTCCAAGTGAAAACTAAATAGTTCAGATCTTAATAAATTTGTATAGTTAGCAATTGATCTGCGAACTATGGTGAAGTATAGAAATAGCTATGTTATAAGGAATTTCTTAAGAATCTATATAAAAATGTGGTAAGACAAAAATATGCGAGACAAGAAACGTTCTCCGTAAAACACATTCCTAGCTAATATCAATGTAATGCCACCCTAGAGGCACTGTGGTCGCAGGTATGTAGGATTTTAATATGAAGGTTTTTGTTTAAGGGACAGACACGTTTAGAGCAAAAAAAGTGGCATCCGAAATTTTTTTTCCTAAAATTGTGTATATTGAAATAATTAGGCTACAGAGAATTGGACGGCTGAACCCACTTTTATGTTAGGAGGCGATTCTTTACTTCTGGAAATGTATAGGTTAATACTAGCTTCAGAACGTTCATGTTAAGTACATTATCACAAAACAAACTTGAGTCGTAGCAACGAGATATACAAACGTTATTTATAAATAATAACGAAATTGTCAAAAACCGAAATTGAGGAGATCGCAAACAAAAACCGCATCCTCTTTATTGAAGCATGCAGTTTAAGTCGCAGGTACTTCAAAAAGATTGAGTTGTGGACAACACAGTTCATCAAACAACTAGAAAACCAAGAAACAACGTGCTTTTTATTAACTAAGCGTCCAGTTGTACAATGGTATCACGGAAGAATCTGAAGGTTGACATCACTGTATAGGGCCTAAGTTTGTTACACGCCCACGTTCTGGTTAAAGAAAGAAACGCGTGGATGTTCAAGTAATATTTCGATGATGAGGAGAAAGAGCACTGCAGGTTGTCTACAATGTGGCGCAAAAATCGTAAATCTGACGCTATCTACACAATACGCCTTAAACAACACAGAAACACTGCTCGCAAAACAACTAGATGGCAGTGTCGTCGAAAATGCTACAGTCAGTTCAGAATGATTGTATCTCACAAATATTTTTCTTCTCTTGAACATGTCTATTTTCCGTGGTTCTAAGTTGTGTGTTTCTGTCATACGTTTGTTCTAACATCTCTGATTCTGTTGTTTAGTAGTTCTAATATGTGAAATTCTGTTGCGCGACGTTTCTAACGTACATTGTTCTAAGATACGTGGTTCTAAGTTGTGTGTTTCTGTCGTAAGTTTGTTCTAACATAAGTGATTCTGCTGTATGTTGGTTCTAACGTGTGAATTTCTGTTGTAAAACGTTTATAACATACATGGTTCTGTAATATGTGGTTCCAAGTTGTGTGTTTCTGTCATACATTTGTTCTAACATCTCTGATTCTGTTGCTTAATAGTTCTAAAATGTGAATTTCTGTTATGAGACGTTCCTAATGTACATTGTTCTAAGATACGTGGTTCTAAGTTGTGTGTTTCTATCGTAAGTTTGTTCTAACATAAGTGATTCTGCTGTATGTTGGTTCTAACATGTAAATTTCTGTTGTATGACGTTTCTAACGTACATGGTTCTGCATTATGTGGTTCTAAGTTGTGTGTTTTTATCGTACATTAGTTCTAACATCTCCGATTCTATTGTTTAATAGTTCTAAGATGTGAATTTCTGTTGTGCGACGTTTCTAACGAACATTGTTCTAAGATACGTGATTGTAAGTTGTGTGTTTCTGTTGTACGTTTGTTCTAACATGTGTGTTTCTGCTGTGTACTGCTAACAAATGTTTGTTCTATATTATGTTTTTCTACCGTGTGATTGTTCTAACATGTGAAATTTCTAATTTATGTGGTTTTGGTTGTGTATTCTACTATACGGCAGTTCTAAGTTGTGCGTTTCTAACGTATGTGTGGTTCCCAATAGCATGAAGGCCATATAATGTTGACCACACTTTCAGTACCGGTATACAGTAATATGAAACTTTGTATGTTGATTGCAGTGCTGTCAATTTGTCTTTTTTACTAACTCAGAGAAAGTAACAAAGAATTTTAGTATATAAATAACGTAAGCAGCAACCATTAGAAATGAAATTGTGTTAAAAAGAAATATGCTATAGGCATAACTTGCGAATATTCTACGACATGCTTTTTGTTGATGTTACTTTATTTTTTTCTGTTTGTTGGTAATGTTTTATCTGGCTCTTGTTTTCTACCCTTCTGATTATTATTGTGATTTTAAGTGAATAAAAACAAGGTCTTATCACTTTCTATAAGCCGATGGTGCACTGAGTTACTGACTCCTGCAGGCATGGCTAATAATTGTACAGACTCGTCAATCTAGCGGGGCCTATACACTAAGTTGAAGATGAGTTAGTAGCACCCCGCCATCTGCCGTCGACGCGGATTAAGTGGTCGTGTCGGCGGTCTGCTGCACCGACCTAGTGACCCTACTTGAAATCCCGCTTATCCACCGCATTTAACGTCGTGCCGTCAAACAACTTCACTCGCCCCGTCGTTGTTACTCAGTTGATCAGGTCATCTTGTCAGCGGTCTGCCGCCCTGACCTTCGATGCCCGAATCCCTGAAGACTCCCAACAACGCGAGCACTCTCGTAACCTCCTTCGCCCGCGGTCCGTTTAGATCTCTGGTCGTTGTTAACCGGCTGATCAGGTCGTCTTGTCAGCGGTCTGCCACCCTGACCTTCGACGCCCGAACCCCCGAAGACTCCGACGCGCGACCACGCAAGCACCCTCGCGACCTCCTTCGCCCGCGGTCCGAAAACCCGCCACTGGTCCCGGTATTGGTAATCCGGCCAATGGGAAGAAAGCATTCAGAAACAGCCCCGCCTACCGAAGCCAGCCCTGTAGTACACCATCGTCGCATTTAATTCAATTTGCATATTTTGTTTCAAAACCTGGACAATTATCATATGTTTACTTAGCTTATATTACTTATTTAAATTAACAGATTACTCTAGCCAAAAGTCTAATTTATACTATTTTTTATTGTCTCTAAGCCTTGTTGCTATAGGCTGCTGCATTCCCCTCCCCCTACTGGCCAGAGTGGTCCAGCAGAGGGGTGTGGGAAGAGTAATGGGCCCGACAGCGCCAACGCTCCTGCGAAACTACGTGCTATTCTGGCCCGAGGGAACAGCCCAGATTCTCACATCTTTCTCTTATTTAATCTCAACTCAATAAAAATCCTTTTAGCATATTTTTCACTGCAGATTCGGTATCATAACGTGATACCGAATCGAATGAATGGTCGCATGACCAGACAATTCCAATTTAGCATATTACCCTAAACAAGTACATATTTTACTTAATACCATCCTACACTAATACCTGCACGTTACAATTCCATTAAAGCCTGTAATACAATTCTACTAAAATGCACAGATATGTCTGTTATTTTACATAAACTTAACAGGCAGAAACTAAATTAATTGTTAAATTGTGGTAATTATTGCCACGCACGTTATCCGAGTGTCTTTATTAAATAAGTTTTTGCTACAGATTTTACATACTACATAAAACTTCAATGTTGATCATTGCTTGTGGATTATAGGTGCTTTGCTAGTTTCTGATAGAATGTTTATAGCATAGCCCATGAATATATTCGTTCCTCCTTTTATTATACATCGGAATTGCAATATTCGCAATGTGTGATGAAAATGTACATACTTGTGTATCGCGCAGCTAGATCAGTTTCCTTTTGCAAGGCATATGATCGCCACTCTAAATCACCCTCTTCCCACTGCGATTCTCAGCACCAGGCTGTGCAGTTCCATTGAGACTGCATTGTACACAGCGACTTATGTTTTCACTTCAAACGACACAGTGGCAGATTTGTGTGTGCAGCCACTTCTCTACTCATTCAGTCTTCCCCACTTCACCCATCAAGACGTGGTGCGCAGAAGATTCCGCACTTCCCTTTTTAGCTCGAGCAATAACGCACAACACACAGTCAGTACATCAGCGTGTCGTTGCTCTAGTAGAAGAGGGAGGTTTTGCTGCTAGTCAAGCAGGTTTGCATTACAGCGTGTCATCTTGGACTGCATAGAAGTGGATCAAGCGTTATAACGAGACTGGCAAAATTGGTAGATGTCAAGGTACAGAGGTTAAAACGTGTTTCTAATTGAGAGCAAAACACTGATTTAATTGCTTGCTCTCAAAGAAATCCATTTCTAAATGCACTGCAACAGAAAATAACTGTCAGATTTCCAGGTAGCATCCAAACAATATGAAGAAGATTAAAATTTGCTGACCTACATTCCAGCAGAGCTGCTGTAAAAGAACTGCTATCGGATGACTATAAAATTTAAAGGCTTGAATTTTTTAGCTAAACTCCTATCGTGATTGGAGTAATGTAATTTTTTTCAGATGAATAAACTTTCAGTTCGGTTAATAACGAACCTGTGTTAGTCTACAGGCCTAAAGGAAAGCACCATGATGCATTTTATATTTCATCTTTTCGTCACTCTAGAGGAGTTTCTGTGGCATGTTGGTGCTGGATATCATCACACGGCGTTGGGGTACTCCATCGAATCGCACGACGGCTTAACAGTGACCAATATATACATATCACGAATGATATTATGGTTCAGAACGCCGAATCTCGAGGAAGTCATCCAGTTTCAACACAATTTGTCTCCAATTCACACAAGCAACATGTACAGGAACACTTTTCAAGACAGCCAGACATTGACTGTATTACTTGGCCTCCTCGGTCATCAGATTTCAATCTTATTGAGAATATTTGGGCAGAGCTGAAATGTACAATGACATAAAAATGGGCAGATCCCCCACCCAACTCGTAAGAAGCTCTTTGGGATGTGATTCTTATTGCTTGGGAGGAACTTGCTAGGAGTGAAGTCATTTTAGACATCTTTGTAGACACTATGCCGACTCACCTCACTTTAGTTATGCAATATAATGGTAACTGGACCCCATACTAAATACCCTAATATGTTATCGGTCCATTTTAGGACTAATTATATTCCCAAATATGTTTCTTTTATTAAAGTTTTAAAGGCCTAGAAAACAAAATATTTCCTAAAAGTAAATAAAAAACAAGGCATTGAAGTCAGATTTGAACCTAGGTTCCACTGGGAAGTTTACCCACAGGTTTTACCTACTAAGTCATAAAACTAATGGAAACTGCAGCCATCAGAACTCATAATTTGGATACATCATATGATGGTTGTACAGCAGTAAAACTTGTAATCACATTGTTAATATGAGCTTGCAATACGTCCAGAATGTTACTGTAGGCTATACCAAACATAGAGAACTAAGGTATTGGATAACTGTGTAAAATAAAAATTCCGTAATTAGTAATTTTTAGATATACACCTTTCAAATCACATTTAGTAAATGTAATATATATTTGTATTGTATATGAATACGTATTATATACAATTAAGCCCTTTAATGTGGAGTAAAATTCGTGGGTTGGCGGCGTTTACTGATTGTTTCACACTCAGTAAGAAAGGTCGACTTTAATATAGAAATATCCCGCACACAGAAACTGAATTATTATAAGTTATCTTAAAAATATATATAACACAAAATTGCACTTCATGGTTTTATATTATATTTTCCATTTACAAAGACACATGTATATGATTCAGAATGATGATAAAACATACATGCTAGAAGCCAAGAGGATTCTCTCTGTCTATTTCACTGATTCATGTATGTAAAAACTAGTCTCACTATAATAAGCAAGTGTTTGTTGTTAAGCCTACTTTCATATAATTCAAAACAAAAATGTATATTATGTCCAGTAGAACTAAAGTGTTAGTTTTTTTTTTTTCAGCTACTAAAACCAAAGTGTCTCTCATCAAATAACTATGTTTATCTATCTCACATTTCCTGGTAAGTAAATAATATGTCAGAAATAACTTAATATAAGCTGGAAATGCAGTCTACACAAAGATTAATTTTTATCAAAGGGTTTTACACAGCAACTGTATTCTCTCAATTAGAAAATAAAACTATGGTTATACTCAATTTGTTCCAATTCCGGGATTTAAACTAGCATATTATCGTGAAGGAGGTGCTGGAGGTGAGTAAAAATTATGATACTTACTCTGTAGGCAAGTCGGACAGGATGTGGGTGACTAAGTTAAGGGAATGGCCCGGCTAGCAGGGAGAGCCGAGAAAAGATGGATAGTGGGGAAAAGGGTACACAGCGAAAGTCGTGGGTGAAACCCCTCAGGTGATGATCCCAGGGTCAACAGGCCGATGACCACGGGGCAGGCTGCATACCAGTGGATTGTTGCACCTTCAAATGATGGATTCTTCTGAGACTTGTTGGGGCCAGTCACCATGCCACAACACACTCGTAAAATAGGTACACATTGCGTCACTAAGGACAGAGTGAGTAACTACTATATAAATGAATGAGGGGGATAATTTCTGTACATTCCTCACCATAAGCAATTAACTGGTATCTGCTGAAGGCCAGTGCCAGTTGAGCGGGCCCGGAGCATAAACCCCTCCCGTGGGTTTCGCGAGAAAACAGTACTAGGCTGGTGGCGAACTTACGAGGTAAATTTGAGCCCGTGGATGCGGTGACCGGCACAGGGGATACAGAGCCTCAGGTCAAAACAACAAAAAAGGTTCCAGTAACTACAACTTAACTATTTAAAGTAAAATGACTGGTGCAAAACTGGTGAAGGACCCCGAGTTGATGAGGTGACCATCTGCTTGCAGTGTCAAGCTCCGACTGACTCAACATGGCGTTGGCATCGCCAAGCCTACTCAGCGAGAGGGGCTAACTTTACGCTGCATAAAATAGTTTGCATACAAAAACACTAAATGGAACAGATATAAAGTTACACAATACCAATTTTACACTGGAAAAATAGTAAAAACATAATGAAACATTATTATTAATCTGAAATGTCTTATGTTGGATTATTGATCCGTGTCATGTTATGTTGAAGAAAAAGGATACAAATACATAGTGTAACTGATGCAACACTGATGTAATTAGATAATGGCATTTGAAAAATGAAAGAAAAATATTCAAAAGAATATTTAAAAACATGAAAACAATAATACACTTCAAAAACTTTGCAATTAAAGAGTAAATTTAAGAAAGAATACTTTTTGTAATATTTATGATTTACAACACACACTAAGTGTAGGCCGTACTAAATGAGTACAGTGCGGCAGGCATACTAATGGGAGAGTGTGCTAGGCACATGTCAATATTTTACAATATTTTCATGTATTACATTAAATGATAGAAATAGAGCTTGCACACAAGTATGCTTACATTTTATTAATGCATGCTCAAACTTCTTTGACACCCCTCTACAGTCTAACATTTCTCTTAACGCTTTTATGGTCATCTACGACAATGCTATGCAGTGCAGCTGTTTGAATTGTCAAAATATCTTCTAGTAGTAAGCATAGATCTTAAGACTTTTGCGGTGTGAGGATATCAAGTTTCAACTCTGCATTTCATCATACAGATAATGAACATCTTATACCTGCCAACGAATATGGCATTTCACCCATAATTTTGAAAACAACATTTGGTATTTGATAAAAATATTTTAAAACCACTTAAATGTAACTAGTTACTGACTTCAAAATAATCATTACCACGCACATACTTAATTATTATATCAAAAACCTAGTACTTGCTTCATTTAGTTTGTCTGACATTGTGTTTTCTACAAGCCAAATATGGGGTCGTCATGGGAAGCTTTATCAGTTTCTTCAGAAAATAGGTTGTAGGCCTATTAGTCGGCAAAAAGGTGAGATATTTTTTTTTTAATCTGAGAGCAATACCGTGCTTTGTCAATATGCACAAAATGTAATATGTTTTTAGCTATACTGTGCATGAAACATTTCTTATCTCCAGTAGGGTATAAAATGTTTGTTTCCGTTTCAAAGGTGTAGTGTTTAATAAAATCAAAATTAACCTTGCAAATATCTTAATAAATTAACTAAGATAATAATCACAATAAAAATAATTATGACCCAAAATTCCACCTTCATTCTGAACTATATTTTTCAGTACTGACATACAGAATGCGATAAATACCACATTATTCATGTTTATTTTGTTCACAGAACTATTCCATAAGCAGGACAGACAAAAACACAGATTAACTGCAGAAACTTGTTTCCTGAAAGCAACACACAACAATAACCACAGCATCAAATTGACTTAAATATTCAAAGAATACTTTTATCGCCCAAATCGCAAAGATTTTTACAAATTTTACCACAAAAGACATGAAAAGATCATTTATAATTTGTTTTCTTCTTATGAATAACTAAACTTGTATAATTATACAAAATATTAGTTTTGTGTAACTATTTAGCGAAGATAACGTTTCTTACCTTAGAATATTATGCATATTGTGCTTTACAATACTTGTGTTCCGTATACGACCAAGGAAACAAACGTTTTGTTGTATTTTTAATCAATTACATTGCCAGTGTGAACAATGCTTAATTTGCTGTGGTTTTATGATAGTAAAAATACTATAATGGCTTTCAGTTACAACTTGTTTATTTTCTTGTTTCAAATACACTTTGAATACTGAAAACCACAAGGGTGTCTCATATTTCTCAACTAATGACAATTTATTTTAGACTTTATGTTAAAGGAATAATAAACATGCTTTATAGTTTAGGTTGATGATCAATACGAATAATACCCATGATAATTACCATTTTCATTTTGAATATTACCAATCATTTTTAATAGACTATTGTGTAAAAAAATAAAAAAGTTATAGTCCATCAACTGGGTTTGAACCTGCGCCTCAAGTAAGGTACAAAAGTGCCATGAGGAGCATGTTGGGTTGTTGCGATTTCAACGTCTGCCTCTGTACGCCGCCAAAGATGTCCAAATTGGAACTAAAAAGACACAATTCTGGCCTGTAGAGATGCAACATTTCATGTGTTGCCGAGTGTACATGTTGACATGGCTAGATTTCTTAAACATCTTTGACTCTACAGTGATTTTAATTTGAAATTAAACCTATATTTTTTAAAACTACTTGTATAAAATACAATGCCTTGATGCTCAATTTTAAATCACTATTTGGGAGAAAAAAAGCTACACTACAGATAAATGTTGCTTAGTTCAAAACTGATTGTGTAACTTATATATTTGTAGTATGGAAAACAACTATGTGGATATTAAAAACCAACTGTAAGGCAGTAGAAAATTTCTGTAAAGTAGTTTACGCAACACTCCTATAATCATTTAAACTAGAGAATAAACAATCATTAAAAACAAATTACCATTTCCAAGAAGTTCTTCTAGAAGTGATTGCCATTCTTGGCGAAACAGATTAGCTCCTGTAAGTGAACCATCACCTCCAATAACAACTAAATTTGTAATACCATGGATAATAAGATTTTTGGCAGCCTTCAGACGACCAGCTCTCTCTCGAAAGTCTTTGCAGCGGGCGGATCCAATAACAGTGCCTCCCTTAAAGGTATCACAAACATGTTACAATTGCAGTTGCTGCTTTCTGCAAGCTAATAATGATATAAATGTATTTACTAGTTACTTATTTTTACATTTCTTGAGAGCCCCTCGCATAGCTGCAAGGCCTTTATAAAGGTTCACTACATAAAACACACTGACAGCAAAGTAAGAAAAGGACTACACAATAAAAAGTGGACAGTAAAGAAAACTATTTTAATTCACTACTTTTAAAACACATAAAAAGTCAATGTACAGGCATACAAAAAGTTAAAAATTACGACTTTAGGACAATGTCAGACTAAGCAAGAGGGTTAGCCTCCTTCCACGTGGGTCAAATTAAATAATTTAGGCATGTGACTAGTAGCTAATAAAATGAAACTGTCACTGAATGAAGGTTGAAAGAGCTGGATTTTTTTACTGGGCTTTAGAGATGACTAAGAATAAAGCCATTTGAGACAGCTACAAGCAACATTTCACAAGGACAGAAATTGGGAATAAACATAAGTGCGCAGATTTGAATAGCATGCATTCTGAGGCACCAGCCCAGTGGATGAGAAGGTGCACCACTGCACTGCAATCAAGTGTCAGGTAGTGATGAAGGGAGAAGGAACGGCCACACACATGTGCCAACAGACTGAAACAACCTACCAGACACTGTGTAGCACAGTTGATGTTTGCGTACGTAGTTCGTTGATGTGTTTCGTTTTGTACGATCAGTGCAGAGTTGACAGTTGAATGTGCGCTGTATTGCAATAACTGATTATGTGAATATTAATAGAATGCCATTATGGACAATTCAGACATGACTTACATGAGCTTGTTGTTTGAAGAGACAAGAGGAGACAAAGTATAAGCAGTCCACATTTACCAAGAGCACTATCCTAACAGACTTGTACCACACAAAAGGATGTTCATACATATTGACAAGAGGCTTCATAAGACTGGGTGTCGGATTCCATGAATGGTTGATGTCTGTGCCAGGTGAACTATGAGAATGCCACACATCAACAAACACGTCCTGGAGTATGTGGCAGAACACCCATCAATCAGTACTTGGACCACAACACACAACATGGGAGTTAAACACAATACAGTGTCCCAGGATTTCCACGAACAGCTGTTGCATTCTTTTTCTTACCATCGTCAACCAGGGCATGCATTGGAGCCAGCACACTTCCCATAACAAGTTGCTTTAGTCAGTGGTTTATTGCACAACAAACTGAAAAAGCCTCACTGAGTGAAATAATGTTGTCATGCGACGAGGCAATGTTTACTCATGACGGTATGTTTAACAGCAGAAACAGTCATGTGTGGAGTGACCAGAATCTGCATGCTACGCACATTGCAGTACATCAGCGGTGGTTTCAAGTAAATGTGTGGGCAAGTTTTGATCACAACAGTTTTATTGGGCGACATGTCCTAGCCCAACGACTCAACAGTAATGCGTACTTTAACTTTTTGCAACACATCCTCCCGGATTTGCTAGATTATGTGTAACTAGCAGTCAGATTCAACATCTGGTTTTCTGCATGATGGTGCCCCAGCCCAATATACATGTGCTGTGCGACATCTGAACGACGCCTTTCCTGGATGCTGGATTGGACGTAGTGGTCTGGTAGCCTGGCCCCCTCATTAGCTGGACATAAACCCTCTTGATTATTTTCAGTGGGGCTACATTAAGAGCCATGTCTAAGTGACAAGGGTTGAGACAGAGTTGGCCTACAACAATGTATTATGGCAGCTTACGAACAGTTGCATGAGGCACCACAAGTGTTTCAAAGAGTGTGAGACAACATGCTTCCGCGCTGCAACATGTTATCTGAGGTAGGAGGATGGAATTTCAAACATTTGTTGTAAATATGTGCCTTGTTTGACATACTTACTCTGCACATTCACCAAAACACCTGACCACTCATATTTGTCCTGTTAATTTATTTTTAATTTGGCTGCTATCATTCCCTCTCTCAGCCATAGGACTGGCACCTTGGAGCGCATGCTACTCAAATTTGTGCACTTGTGTTTGTCCCTGCACCTTTACAGTGTGCTATTTCCAGACAAATTTTCTACTACAATTGATATTCCTTTTCACGTTACCTACTACTCATGCGATTTATGACCATTCATTCCCTAACATACTGTATATAAATGAGCAAAAATGCTGACAAAAATCTCTGCAAAGTTCAGCAAGATGAAATTTGCTACTAGAACTGTGATGTTACATTTCCTATTATACCTTAAAGGGACACTATAATAAATATGTGTATTTATCATCTATCAGTTTTAAAATGCATATGATTTCATAAACCATGGATGCCAGTGATAAACTCACAAACAGATGAGTTGACTTTAGGAATAAATAAATGCCGCAGCTACTAATTCTTATTCTTTCTATATTAGCAGATTAATTTTTGTAGAAGTCAAATTCAACTACATTATTCATGCTCACATTAAGTTCTTTCTTAAAGCAATAAGGTAAAGGAAATACAAAACTTACAAAATCTTTGCAGTTGTAGTAGCAGCAGAATTTGAAGCATTAATTCTTTACATGAAAATATAATACCTCTTGAAGAACTTAACCAACAAATAACACTACAAAAATAATAAATACCACTACCATTTTTAAAAAATTATTACACTTTTTCTACTATCAATTCCTTCGAACTAACAACAACCACTAACTCACTCTCTCTTGTTTACTTAACAACAAATTCAAGAATCTAATGTGCACATAAGTCATAGTGTTATAGAACATGATTCAGAAATTCTTAGAAAACCAGTCAACAATTTTAAATTCAGTCTTCGTAAGCATTTAATATAGACCAATTTAATGGACTTTGTTTAATATGTATCACGCATAATCCTGCTTTCCTAGTAATAAACCTTGAATGATGCAACAGGCTATTTGATGTAAAATTAACACTTTTGAAGCACTGTTTTTCTTTCCTTTCAGCCGATTTATCTGTTTCCATCACTAATTAACTAAGCATATCTATGTAGATAATTAAAACAGAGCCTAAATTTCACAGTACTTAAACGTTAACATTTAGGACCACAATAAAGTAGGTTATATACTTTTATTATTTGCTTGACAAAAAGGTCTTCAAAAGTGCTCAATTTGCTATAAAATGTTTTCATTTCCACAATTAAGGTTATATTTACTGTTCTGTACAATAAGATTCGTATGTCCATACAGGATAAATTGAGCACTAAAAATTTTAAAGTTGAAAAAAAAACACTAGCTGTTACTGCATATAGGTCAACATTAACAACATTTGCCTTTTTCTCCTAGTCCAGTTCACAAGGAATTACCAAATTGAGTTCTGTGTGTTTTCCAGATTATATATTAAATACACCATTACTGAAATAAAGTAAAATGAAGTTAACCTATGCGTATTTTATACATCTTAAAACTTTTATTTATGATCTTATTTCGGTACCTACTGACTGCATAATTTCACTTAATAAGTGCAAATACAAAGTTAAACACCTGGCTTGATTTCCATCTGCGCACTTCCTAGCCACCCTCCACGCTGTACAGCTGTACTTCTAAATTCCACAGAGAGATGGTCACCTGGGTTAACATCGCTAGGACCAAGCACAGTTCATTCAATGTGTTTGTCCATTGTGCAATCAACAGCATGCTTATAACAACTCAAAAGTATTAGAAACTGCAGTTATGAATATTGCGAAATTATGTCAATTTATTGGTATTATTGAGCCTTTGAACTTTGGATTACATGTTAACCAAGAAACATCCATTACTTTCAGTTTCATGGATTAAGAAAATACATAATTTACTATTGCTGTGAGTCACTGTGCATGGCAGTGCAACTGAACGAAACTTGAATTCTTGAATAACGTAATGTGTTTTTGCCAGTGGGAGTTTTGTGTTTTAAATTCAAATATAATGTGTACATATTACATGATTCATAATGGCAACAACGCACATTGTATATATTAAGAGTCTATGCACAGAAACCCACATTATATATACATCAACACGCAGGTATTTATACCCAACACTATCCTACTATTGATTATAGCAATTATTCAACACTTGTGTATTAATGAGTAAAGGTTGTAGGTAACATTTTCAGCCTAAACGTTACACAAGGTAAGGTAAGATACAGTATGTGGGATTTACATCTCACAGACAGCGAGGTAATTTGATAAAGTAACGCACAACTAGGTATAATGATGGGTGTTGGGAAATGGTATTTCTTAAAGAACTAACCAAGCATTCCCCTAGAGCTATTTCGGAAAACTGTGGAAAACTGAAATCAGATAAGCTGGAGTCAGAGATCAAATCTGGGTTTTCCCAAATGAGAGTCATACACGTTATCGTTGCTCCACCTCACTCAGCATAACATTATACAAGCTTACGTAAATAAAAGCACGTAACATACAAACTGGCTGAAAACAGAAACTAAGAACAGATTTTTTTAGAGTTAAATTTATCCAGAACAGCAGTCATTTATTATTTATACAATATTAAAAACCCTCCATGAAATACTTAAACATTCTTCACATTTCCTGGTATTTCCCAACATAGTGAAATCCCTAAAAAATTCCTAACATTCTTTAGCTTCAGTACCTTTAGACATGCTTTGATAATGAAATATATATAAGCATTACCTTATGGATAATAGAAGATACTGAAGCCCAGTTTGCTTCAACAATGTTGTCACCGCCATCGACCATACCTTGGTAACCTTCCTTGATGAAGAAAACATTGCATCCCAAGTAGATACCCATTCTCACAACAGCTCTAACAGCTGCATTCATACCTGTAACAAAATGTTAAAACAACAAAATAATAGCTGCCCACTATGTTAAAATACCTAACCATTTTACTGCCAACTTTTCAGGAAACAATAAACCGTATGTAAAAACTACAAAAATACAGTCATATGTTTCTGAAATATATAGTTACTTATTAATAATGTAATAACTTTATATAAATGAACGTGACTGAGTTCGAAGAAATTATACTGGCAGTTAAACGTTCTGTTCATGAAAAACGTGCTAACGTATATTTAAAAAAAAAAGTTTGTTTCAAAAATTTTAAAGTAGATTTTTAGAAAAATACAGGGCCACTATATTGGTATCTGGCATTTTTGGTAAGGGCAATGAAAGCCAATATATTGGCTCTTGTCACTGAAAAGGTTAACACTGACACAAGAAATGGTTATAATGAAAGATGTTATTAACACTGCATTTTATGTTTTATTAGATCCACAGACTTCATAGTACAGCACTGTGTACGGCATCATGTTGTAACACCAAAACGCAAATACAATAACCATACTACAAACTCAGCAATTGAACACTGCACTTCTGTTTACAGCTTAAACACTCAAACACATTTCCCTCAATTTAATTTACTACAAAGCCTCCCAGCTTGCACAGTTACCCAATTCTTGTAATTTAAGCTTCAGGGTTTAAGCAATTTCAAAGGTAGATTATTTCTCAATGTTTTGGTAGTTGTTGCACCTGCCATTTTCAGGAGTCTTTGGATCAAAAGTTGTACTTGGAAATCTATACCAACAAGTGGTTCACGATAAACTGAGCACATTTGAAGACCATCGTGTTTAAAATAATCTATACACTTTCATTGTTACTTAGGTTGCTTTGTCTATAGTACAAATGCTCAATTTATCCTGTTATCAGTTTATTCCAGGTTTACCACTCATCCAAGTGAGCTGATTACACACGACCAAGCTGAAGCTTGCAGGGTTTCCACCATACTGAAGTTCATTCTGCTTGCCAAAGATGACAATGCTAGAGTACACTACCAGTTTCGTGTCCTATCAGTTAAAGCAAACAGCTGAAATACTGAAAATCGTTAGAAAACGAAGATAGTTTTCCGATTCAACAGCAATAGAACATGTGATGGGTTTGGGGACAACCACATTGATTATAAAAGTTGAAAATGCCTATAAGAATGGAAGTGCCAAGAAAGATTGTTTTATAATCGCCAACACAAGGAGTGATATGACTGAACATTGCAATTAATGTAGACAAAGCTGTAAAAATATTCATTTGTATGCTTCTGATCTTGAAAGTAACTCACACAGTAGCAAAGTTGGATAAAAATGGACAAAAATGTCTTCCTTTTTTAAAAAGGAGCATAAAAGATGTATAACAAAGTTAATGTAGATGAAATTAATTATTGTAAAAATACAGTTTATGAACCAGACATTGGTAAACACAGAAACAAATGGAAATGAACAAGCACTTTCAAGAAATGTTGCATTTATTTTAACAGATCCGGCCTTGAAAATAACTATCTCACACTGGTATAAATGGATAGACTACAAGATTGTTTTTTAAATGGTAGCAGACAATATTTATCATAAAGTTAATATAGTTGGAATTAACTACTGGAAAAATACATTTTGGATCATTACATACGAAATCAACCGATGGTGGTATCACCAACTATTTTAAATTTATGAAATGTTTCACATAATTTCCTACACAAATTGGTACCTAAAAATTTATTTTTTCAAAAATCAGTTTTCCATACTTTATTTGTACAGCCATTTTTGCAACATAGTACACACCAGTTTATGTCAAAATTTACATTTACTTTACCAGTTACAGCATAATACCTATTTTAGTTAGAGCCTTCAATCAACAACCATTGTGTTACTAATTAAATATGCTTTAAATTTATTTATGAACATTTACCATACCCCATCTCCTTATTCCTATAATTCTGCTTTGAATGTTAGGGTAATTTTGGTGAAAATAATAATCTTTGAACAAAAAAATTTTTAGGAAGGGGAACAATATCAGAACTGACAATTTTCCTTTGAAATTCTATCTACTCAAAGAGAATTCTCACAACGTTTTGAAACTTTCAGTTCCTCCCAAAAGATGGCGGTTGAGTCGGGGTCAGTTGCATCATGAGGGAGAAAGCAAAAGTCGGGCTGGCGAACATTGGAGAGGGTCTGTGAAGCCTCGGGGTGGATTTGCTTGCAGTAGGGGTGTTAGACACGTCCTCTTGTTGCCCATCATAGATACATATAACAATTAGTGTTACCATACTATAATCTAGCAGCTATAACCCATTGCTGATTACGTAGCATCTTTATGAGTGCAAACTAATGCAAACTGCAGTACTTAGCATCTTTTAGCAGACACATAATACATGCCGAAACTTGACTACCAGCAGCGTAATGAATTTCGAGTTTGTTTTGGTCGCTGGGGTGTTATGTCTATGTAACCTCTTGGTTTTTTTTGTTTGTTGTGAAATTGTTGAGCATCATCTGCTTCATCAAAATCGGTAAATAAAAAAGATTTAACTGAAACAAAGAGGCTATTTGGGCACAGTAAATTACATGTTTTAGAACAGTTTCATCTTCCCCTAATGAACTAATTATGCAAGATTTAACAGCTTGGAACACGGACCAAGCATTTAGTCCAATATCATCAGTGATTCCTTGGGTGTGGTGTAGCAGCAGACATGCCACATAGTTGATTGGCTGCCCAGAACAGGGACAGTTTGAAACTAACAACATCCATCCCTCGTCCCCAAGGTACACAGACGCGCCACACTATGGATGCCAGCAATAATGCATCAATATCGATACTAATCACGAGGTAATTGTTTTCATATCTGCTGGTTATCAATTTCCAAGCAACATTGAAATTTAAACTGGATATGGGCAGTGATTGGACTATACCAAGCAGCTCACCCCGGAGTAACATCTTCAAGTACACAAGCTGCTCAACTGCAGATGTATCACTAAATATTCCATGACTGAACACAAATTTTATTTTTTCAGTGTTCATGACAAAAAGAATCACCTCTCAAGCAGCAGTAATAAAAAAATGTAGTAAGGTAAATTAAGTGTTTTATGTCGCATAAAAATACACAACTTTAAAAAAATTCTATGAAATATATTAGGGTATTATTGAACGTACAATCTACGTAAAAATGATTCATTTATCAGCTAAGCATAAGATACATATTTGATTTGATTTTTAGGTACACAGCCTTGATATCTGAGAACTGATTTACATAATTTATCAATTTCTTCGTAAAATAAATGTTCGTATTGTCATAATGCTAAAATTTTCAGTTTAAATTATTTTTAGTTTTTTCTTCTCATTCACACTCAATAGAAAGTAAATTTATCGTCGAGAGTGGTACTCCGGCTCTTATCGCTCCGCTGTTCCCACGCATCAAACGCTGAAATCTGAAACTGGTATACAATACTATTAACAAATCATACGAGCGCTGCATGTCTATTGTTTGTCAGAACTAGACAGCTGACAACATGAAAAAAATGCACAAGAAGACAATGTACAGTATGGGCCAAAAGTAGTGAAACCATTTGAACTTGTTATAAAATATAAATGTGTTAGTTTTATGTTCTGTTTTTGGTTGCAGGTAAATGAACAGATTCAGGAGTTACAATGAATAGGTGGACAGTACAAGAAAGAGCGACCGTGGTACAGCTATAGTTCGCAAATGGTGATTCTGTCAATGCTGCGCAACGAGCTTATCGCCGGAAATTCCATGTTCGCGTTGCGCCTTCAAAGTACGTGATTAAGAGATGTGCGTCACAATTCCTTGAAAGAGGAACAGTTGCCGACAAGCCCAGGAGTGGCCGAAATCTTTTTGCAAGAACTGAGGAGAACATTGTAGTGGTGCGTGAAAGTGTGGCGGTAAGCCCTCGAACATCCACTCGCCGGTGTTCCCAACGAGTTGGATTGTCGCGCTCATCACTGCGACGGATTTTGTCAAAAGATTTGCATTATTTTCCTTACAAGGTCCAGGTGTCACAAGTGTTAACAGTTGCTGATCATGGTAACAGGTTGCAGTTTGCCCACACAGTATTGCAGCTCGCGAAATGATAGTTGCAAACTTCAGTTATTACTGCTTTATGTTTCCTTGGTGCAAACTCTAATATTTTCCTGTGCATAGTTATGTCGAAATGAAATAGGTTTATTACTTTTGGCCCACCCTGTATTTGTAACATTCACTTGTTTAACACCTTTTGAGCCAGAGAAATAATCTAGAATGATATATGAATGCAAGTTGTGCAATATTTAATTTCTTTGCCAGAAAAACTGAAGGAATCATATTCTGAAAACAAAACATACAGGAAGTGGAAGCTGTGTGACACCTAAACAGTTATGTGATACATTTCGAGTCTAGTGCAGCTGCTGGCTTGTAGGCATCAAATGTCAAATGATATACACAGATAAACGCAATGCCGACAAGATTCTCTCTCATATTATTTTTAATCTATTAAAAATTTAACTGCATGGTTTCTTTACTGTGCCAGATTTGGCCATCTGCTTCTGCTATTTCAGATGTCTGAAACGCTGTCGCCGAGTTTCTATAAATGAACAGAAAAAAACAGCCTACACAGTAATTAAATACAGTGAATTTTTACTTTTTTATGTAACTCGCGCCGTACATTCAACAAGAATAGTTTTCCAAAACTAACTCATGTCCACAGTACGTATGTGATTACGAGCAACAGGAATATTTACTCTGATTGCCATACTAAAATATTCCGTTCCCGCATTACAGAAGTTTCCGTTTTATGCAGGATGTATTATACAGTAAACATAACAGGCGGTTATTTTTTTGTCTGTACAGGTTTCCGTTTTATGGAGGGTCTGTTTTGGACAGATTTTATTGTATATAAGAGAGGAAACCTGAAGTCACAGTTTTGTCAATCCGAGAGAGCAGTTCACAAAAGTTGTGATCCAGCAGTATGTCAGCTTTTGTGCAAGTATTGCTCATTGTGCCTGAACACATATCATAGACTACCAATTCATTAGATAAGCGTAACCTTTTTACTGAAAAAATTATGTCATCACAATGGGGACAGTGCAGAAGAAAGTGTTTAACAAAACAAACAAAAGAACAAACTTTATTATGTTTGGCAATCTAAGTGATGTGTTTTCTGAGAGGTTTCCAGATGAAGTAATGTATGCAAATCATTATTTGTGCTCTAAATGCCACAACAGAATACAAGCTAAAAAAATATTAAGTACCAGCAGAAGTTGCAAGTGGAAATGACAGTGACACACCCTTCATCTCCGAAAATAAAGAATTACAGAAGCTAAAACCACAGTATTATCAGTAGGAGTTCCACCTGTTAAAAAGCCTGGTTACCTGAAAGGCAATCCACAAACATATGTAGCAAAAAAGCGTAAACAGCATGTAACATGAGTAGATAAGACAACTGGAAGAAGTCTGTCCAGAATTGTTTTGGCAGAACATAATGTTATTCCACAACGTGAGTGTGGTGATCTTTGGTTAAAAAATACAAATGCAACTGTTGATTCATGGACAATTTACAACCAAATTCTGTAAGTTATATTTATTGTACCTACATCCATTACTAAACAGAAGATATTAAAACATATCCCAAATTCTACCAAACATATAATTGACAAGTCACAAATAGTGGTGTTGGGGAGAGGAATTTTTAGTATTCCAGATCCATACTGTGGACATCCCAACATAGATAAGGACTTCCAGGTAGCAGTTTCATTTTACACTGATAATAAATGGGACTGTACAAGGCAGAGTGCTTGTAAAAGGGATATTGTTACAATGTCAGAAAATGGTCACAGAATTTCCAAAGCAAAGTCCTACATGACGAGCATTAGTGAAACGTACAGCTTAATAAAAACATGAGCTTCCAGGGGTAATGACACAACCAATAAGAGAAACGTGTGAGTGTGTATATGTGTGCAAGTGCATGCGTGTTCAAACTTTAATCTCTATGTAGATACCCTGAAAAACCTGATGCAAGAAAATGATAGTCCATTTGACTATATTATGATTCAAGTGTTATCATTAGTTATGTGCGATACAGAGAGTGAACCATGTTTATTTCAAGAATGTCTGAACTGCCCAGGTGAATACTGACTAACTCTGCAAACCTTAACACTTGAAGAAGCAGCAGAACAGAATGATGAGGTAAGCTATGCGACATGGGAAGGCAGTCAAGTTGTAAAAAAAGACAAAGCCAACACATTATTATACAAAAGAATTTTCTAAATGGAGTGTGAAGGCTGTGACCCATATTCATCTAAAGAATGTGTAAAGAAAACACATCTCCCTTAATAAAGAATTAAGATTACCACCAAATATTTAGTCCTTCTGACGTGTGCCTTGCACATCCTCCCACTAGTACGTCTGCCGCACTGCACTCGTTTAGTACGCCCTACACTCAGTGCGAGTTGTAAATAATAAATATTGCCTTTAAAATTTGTTTCTTTAAATTTACCTTTACATTTTCAAGTGTCTAATAATAGTGCCAATGTTTTTCAAAATGTATATTAATATTTGTAGTTTATTTTCAATCGCCATTATTCAGTTGCATCATCTATGCTATGGGTGTTGTATCCTTCCGCTTGAACATGATGCAACAGGAACAATATTCCAAGCTAAACCATTCCAACAATTTCCAGTAATGGGTCAATACGTTCTGCAATTTTTTCAGTGTCTGTTTTGTATTACATCTTATGTAATTTCATTTTACTTAATGCGTTTGTATCGGAACTACTTTGCACCGCGCGAAGTCACCCCCCCCCCCTCGCAGGGCTGGCTTGATGACGCAGGACGCCATTTTGTCCAGGCAGTCGGAATTAAACGCGTCGAGGAGCTAGATGTGTTTTTGTCCACCCGGGTATTTTATCAGTTCTTGCACAAGCCATTTCTAGTTTTCAATAGTTATAATTTAATTTACCGGAACCGTTTTTGCTGTTTTTGACCCGGGGCTCCTCATCCCCTGCCGGCAGTCGCGTCCAGGGGCGTAAGTTCGCACATGAAGTACACCACCAGCCCCGTGCTGTTTTACCACATCACCTACTGGAGAGGTTTGTGTTCCAGATCCGCTTAACTGGCATTGGCATTCTGCGAGTACCAGTCGTTTGTTCATGGTGAGTAAACTTCAAAACAATTATCTGCGTCTTATATTTTCAAGTAGTGTTCTTGGCTCATCCCGTCCAGAATGACGCTTAACGTAATTATTTTTTATGTGTGTTGTGGCATGGGGACTCGCCCTAACAAGTTCCCGAAGATCCGTCGTTTGAGGGTGCAACAATCCACTGGTACGTTGCCTGCCCCGTGGTCGTCGGTCTGTCGACCCTGGGATTCTCAGAAAAGAGGGTTTCCTAAGCAGCTTCCGCAGTGTGCCCTTTACCCCACTATCTATCTTATCTCAGCTCTCCCTGATAGCTGGTCCACTCCCGTAACTTTGTCACCCATATCGTCCGACTCACCTACCGAATCAGTGTAATCATCATCTACATGTTCCCTCCCTTGCGCCCACGTTAATTGCCGCCATTTCAACGTGGGGCATACCTTGCCCCCACGTTACTTCATTGAGATTTTGCAGATATTTGATCTGTTCTTCTACCAGAAGAAGTACAGCATTACCACTGGCAGAATGATAAATTATAATTTTTATAGCAGTGACCTATATCAACAATGAGACAACAAGTTCCGCATTTATTAACCCTAACCTTCGTTTATCTGTTTGGCTTCACATGTCCCGGATGAGATGTACGTCAAGAAAATTGATTATTTGTTTGGAATTTGCCGTTTCTTCAGGTAAACATTAATCTTATTTATTTGCGTATCTTAACCATGACATTGAAACTAATATTTTTTACCCTTGCATGCAAATCTATGAATGCGCAACGTTTTTGCTTTCTGCAATTATCAACTAACAAATCAGTATGTTTGTAAACAAGCTTTGTTTCCCACAGTATTTCCCCTGCGGTGTGACGTCAGGGGGCGTGTACTTCAAGTCGTCCATTGCTTCAGCATCTAGCAGATTAAAAGTTTTTTAAGCAAATGGCACTTTCCCCTTTTCATTTCATGACAAGTTATATCCTTACACATACAACGCCTGGAATATTTGTAGATTTTTTTAGATTAGTGTTCATGAGTATAAAACTTGATTAAATTTTTTTTTTTTTAATTTTGTTTTTAATGTTGATTTTGGAAATATTTTATTTTTATAATATGTTGGAACACAAATACTTCAAATTAAAAATGTTTTGTCCATTATCTCTATTTGTTTAGAAATTATTGTAATTCAAAAAATATTAGTTTCAGAAAATGGCTTCAACACATTCAACTTTGAACACCTGTATTTCTCATGCTTCAACATATTAAAGTTTCGGGATCATCAGAGAGGATTCTCCTTTTTTCATTTTTGCTGCTTGTCCGGATATGGATTAGACTCACAGTTAAATTTTTACATCCACATTGACCATCATCATCAATCCACTGACCTGCACCTCGTAGAGAAGACAGACGTGATATTCCGCTACATAATATCATGTGTTGTTAGTGTATAAGCCATTAAAAGTATTGGTAGGATGTGGTTCTTCCAAGAAAAAGAGGAGATGTAGCTAAAATTCAGTTCAAGAAACATTTCAGCTCTTAAAACTTTATGGGAAGATCATTCAAAGGGGTCTTTTGAGATGACACTTCACTTATAACGATCAGTTCTAGCTTTTTTCCAAGCACTGATATGGCAGGATAAAAAGTAATATGTTAGGGATGTGAAAAATTATAAAAGAAAGAAGTTTTATGGCTGTTGTGGGTGTACATTGCAGCGTTAACGTATACTGTAAAATCTTGTTGTTACGAACCCCCTTATCACAATCATCTCGTATTTACAACCCTTTTTTGAAGAACCTTGAAAAATTTGTGTCAAAAAAGTAAAAAATTTTAGAGAAATCGGTTTAAAAATTTAATTACTTGTTCCACTTCTGTTGGTCATACATGTCGTGTTTTTCTTGGTGAGTGCTGTAACGTAAGAAACACACTGCTAAAAATAGGTACCACCCCTCCTGACTGTCCATGCCAGCCAATACCTATTCACTCCCTCCACCCAGAAGCCAATAAAATTATGACCATGCATGAGCGAATCATCTGCCATGACTTTGTCTAGTCCATGTGATCTTGCCTGTGGAATATGCTACTCTTGTTGGCTGACTGTTATTACAATTTAGATTCTCAAACATTTTTTCATATTTCTCGGTTTCTAGGTTATTTGTTGAAAGCTTGGCTTTAATTTTTGGCACTGATTTTGTTCTGGAATTGGTTTGATTTTGTAAACAATAGTTGAACAGTGACCACCCACAATTTTTTTTAAATTTCAATTTAATAACATTGCTGGCTTTATTTGTTGATGAATAGTTAACGATGCATGTAATATTGTTTGTATTTTGATTTGGTTAAAGTTTTGGCTTAATTTTGCAAAACATTGTTGTCAACCTGCTGTACAGACTTAAGCATCTGGTGTATCACCCTCATAAGTCGCTAAAACTGGGTATAGTCTTATCATAGAACCATTCATCGGGTGACACTTTCAGTGATGATATTTTTTTATTACTGGAAAGCAGTAAGCAATGTACGACGCAGGGACATATATTAGTTTCACAGTCGTTGGCCAAGAATATTTACACATACAAATTTTTGAAAATGTAATTTTTCACCATGTTGAAGCACTTGGACATAATGTTTCCTGTACAAGTAATGTGTTGAAAGTTATATTCTGTCATGGTCTGAAGTGTGATTTCTTTTCTACCACTTACACATCCTTCTACAGGTTGCATGTCATACTAACTTTATCACGTAATGTAATCTAATGTTTACACCCACTTCACAAGTACCTGGTGGTCTTATTAAATAAAAATGCAACACATAAATACTGTTACAATGAACAGCTTAATAAAATGCTACAACATATGTTTAGAATTTAATACATTAAAACACCAGTAAAATAATGAAAACTGTTGTGCAGGATGAAGTTATTTCAAGAAATATGTGTATAAAGTATGTGAAGCAACAGCTGTCAACAGTATAGAATGGTATTGGGTATTGGGGCAATTATTATCTGAGCCACTGCAACAGGGGAGTGATAAAAGTAATTGCAGCCAGCTTTCTGACAGCCACTCTATCAGAAGTGTAGAGCATTGAACAGGCACGCACTGTTTTATTTCTACGCTTTATCCTATAGGTCTAAGACTTACAGCAGCAACCCTACTTTATTTTGTAAAGTGTGAAGTAAAATCCAGCACAGTGTTTTATCTTTCTAGATTTCTACAGTAAATCATATTTTCCGCTTCATCAAATTATTCGTAAGGTGAGTAAATCTGGATTTTGCCTCTAGTTAGTATTTTTTATATGACAGCACCTTGAAAAGAATGTCCTTAGCCATTTTGAAGAGCCCCAAAATAGTGTTCCTAATAAGTATACTGTCTATAATATTTTAAAAATACAGACACATTGTTTGAAAAGTTTGACCTTGTACTATGTAAACGTAATAAAAACACATTTATCTGTATCCAAAAAAACTCATAATTGTGACATGTTGCAACACAGTTCATATGTGATGTATGTACCACATAATGTACAACCAAAGAAAATAGACTCAACGCACGACATACCTCCACTTCTAGTCCCGGACGGTGTCCCCACTTGTTTAATGTAGATGTTAGCTTATTTCCAGAAATACGGATAACTCAGTGGTTTTTAGGTGGAAGCGTAAACTTTCACTCTGGATATCTCTCTCGATACCACAGGGGTTGGTTTCATGAAGTAAAACTCACATAATCAGGCAACTGTCGGTTTATTTAGGAAAAACATAAAATTTCAACTTGATTTTTTATTATCAGTGTTAACAAATGGTAGCTCGATACCAATCGCAAAAGGAAAAAAAATTAACTTAATCCCAAAGTTCTTGAGCTGGTGTATGGTCAACTACTATGTCCAATGTTAACTTTGATATAAAAAAAGTCACAAAGTTTTAAGAGTCAAATTTCAAATTTTCAACCTGATCATGGGACCACAGATATCTGCCACATTAATATATATATATATATATATAATTTAAAAACTTCAGTGGGACTTAGACGCCCATCAGCCTCTCCACCATTCCCAGAGCCAGCCCTGCTGCACCTCCGCGACTTGGGGTACTATTCTAAAATGTTCAACATAAATAGGTAGACGTGAGTAGTGTGCAGTTCTCACGCTTGCGAAGCCTGCCTAACATGGCTTTGACGTGACCAAATGTACACACTACCCGCCCCCAAGGAACATCGGTATTCTCAGACTGCCAAAACATGTACAGACAACATAATTACTACAGCCTTGTTGTCGTATCCTTTTGCTCTAACGTCTTCCCTAAATGAGTCATGCCTACTGTTTAATTGTAGGCAATTTCATTGCAATAGCATCATATTTTTACTGTCGTAAATAAATCATGACCAGCATTGTTTCAGGATGTCCACACAAATATGTGATAAAATATTTGTGACATTCCCTTACCCAAAATAATAAGCTTCCCTGAATAACAATTTAATAACTTTTTATTTTATTTTATTTTTATTTTTATTTTTTTCGCTTTCTGACAGAAATAAAGAAAATGTCGCCTCCATAATACCCATTGTTGGCCTAATTATTTCTAAGTGTGTTTACTTTTTACTGAACGTTTCATTTATTGGCAATTAAAATAAACCTGCAAAAAAATACATCAAAATTTACAAATTAATAGTTATGATAATATTATGCCATATTTTTGTATATTATATACAGATGCAAACAAGTACATGCATTCATATTCACACAATGAAGTTCCTACCACTAAAAGCATCTTGCAGATTTCTACATGATTACTAACATCATACTTTTTTGAAAATTGAATAACATTTTAATATAATAATCTAAATACAGCCCTTCCATACACTATTCCACGGTGTTTATGAAAATGCAATAAACCACTTTATGAAAAAGTTAATAATATTTCCACTCTTTGAGTGTTGGCAGATCGGCGAATAACATTTAACCCCTCAAATTATTATGACTAGGGGTTTTCCAAAATTTTTCCTGAATTTCAATTAAATTCCCTGAATTTTCCTAACAAGTTAAAACTTTCCTTACATTGTTTTTTTCTTTCAAGCTGTCCAATATAAGGTCTGCTGCACATGTTCTTGTGCTTCTTTAAGTTTTAGAATTTTTTACTTTACTTACTGTAATAAACCTTTAAATTTGTGTATTAGTGTTCACATTACTTTCTATATATTTCGATGGCACAAACTCACTCTCAATTAGTTATGCTGCATAATTATTTATTAAGGTACAACAAAATTATTTTATGTAATAACTAAACAAGCACATTTATTACGTTACTATAAAAAGACTTTAATTATTTAGTGATTAGAGAAATTTGCGTATATGAAAATACATAGTTCTGTTACATGAGAGGTGTTTGTTATTTTAAAATAATTTTTAATAATGCATCACAAAGATTTGTGAAAGAAATAAACTTCACGAAAATTATTATAACTGTAACAATCAATAATTTACAAAGTCTACGTCCAATTTACTTACTTTAGCATGTTGATGTTTCAAGGGACACGAACCACATTTGCTAAGCCATGTTCTATCATGGGGTTTGATGACTGTCAAGCGAGTTTCTTTTTATTTAAACTTCAATGTTTCAAATTTTGTGTGTTTATTTCATTGCAGTCATTCTCTGGGAGTGATATGCCAAAATAAATTAGCGCTGTGTTATCGTATATGTTTAGTTAACACTGCTGGCTAATCGTAATGAAATGTGTTCGATTAGGTAACATAAATTTTGGACATGATGCATACATAAAAGTTTACTTAACATTCTATCAGTCCACTTCAAAATGTTTCTTGTCCAAAAACAAATACTATCACCATATTGACCTCAATATCAACTATAATTCTAAAAAAAATTTTATAAAGCCAACAACGACCCTAAGTTAATATTAATTTGTGTCTGCAAAAAAACACATTTCTTTCAAAATGCTTCCTTGTCCAAAATCCTGCCTACAGTACACTTTTTTTTTCTTTCTTTTTTTTTCAGAAAATAGAGAACACTCTCAAGAAAAAATATTTAAGCATATTATGTTCTTGGGTTGGTCAGAAAAAATGTCTCACATGGAAATACACTAAACTTCTTAATGCCTCAGTTCTGTGTTCTATAGACAACACACATTCCCTAGAAATCTGCTTTTCGCAATCTTACAACATTTTTGCATGCTTTTTTTAAATTATAATGAACTGTGTTGTTGTAACTAATAATTTACTACAAACTGAGCCTTGTAAGATGAGTTACATTTTGCCAGAATTATCAATGACAATATTTAGTTCAAACTAAGTTATACATAGCTGAATTCAAACCATGTTTGTCCGGTATATGCACGCATGTTTATTTAACTTAGCCTATCTGTAGATAACTACACATGCAAGTTATAAGTTGTGAATTTAACTAACAAAAACATAAATAATCTTTCATTACTATGCATCAATAAACAAATTCTATGGTAGAATTACGTGGCCCACAAAACTTTCTACAAACGTGCATTTCTAACATAAGTTCGTCTTTACCAAGTGAAAGTCGGTGACTTCTTAATAGTGATGAAATGAAGCCTTGTGTACAACATTCTAGTCATGTGACAACCTGTCGATGTGAGAAGTGAACTCCAGACTTTGGCTTGTCGTCAATATTTGAGAATGCAACAGACAGGCTCACAAGCGTGAGAACCCAGTACTAGTAACACACCTAGAGTCTTGTCACACGACAATTTAGATATCGCCAATAGAAAGCCATAATTTTCACGTGGTGAAAATAAACAAATTTTCGAAATGAGTCTCTATGTGAGGTTAGAAACTTTTGGAAGTATCCCAGCCTTAAAATTGCCTACTTAATGATCGTTTATAAAGCAGTGACGTTAATTTTTTTGTATGTTAACCATTTCTAAATTATGATTGCGTTTTATCTATAGCTAAAACACACATGCAGACAACTAATGAATAAGCATGGTTAGAATACAGTTTCATGTAACTTAATTGGATTACATTACACACTGCCCTTGAAATAGGAGACAAAATGTATCTCAATTACAAGGATAACTGTACTACTGACAATGAGTTGCTACAGTTAGTTTAAAAATTAGCTTAGAAAAGCATAGCTAGCAACAAATTTTCATGGATGTTAACGGTAAATTACACAAACTTTGTTCAAGAAGCAGTATGTATCTTTATAAAGAAATAACTTCATTTAACAACATATTCAATTGCCATGTAGTTCAATAAACTTGTTTATTTTTTCAGTGCTGAATAAAATTATGATTTAGATTCTGTAATACCATTTAAATAGCATAATAATATCATAATAAACTACAAGTTTGTTATACCGCGTACAACTTCTGAATGTCATCATCCAACAAACCAGCAAAGAACAAGGTTATGGGATCACTCTACATAAAATTACCACTTGAAATTTAATTAGCAACACTTCATATTTCCTGCTAATAAATTAGGAAATAAAAACACTATTACTTCTATGACAGGAAGAACAAAAACTATTACGTTAATAATTTATACAGTCAAAAAAACCAACACAAATAAGGTATTATCTGTGTGTAAATGGTTTCCCAGCATTCAACAGCAGGCGTGACCTGGTTAGAATTTTCCACAGAGAGGGGAGGTGGCAACAGGCAGGATTCAAATACCCATGTTGATGTTGTCTGGGAATACAGATGTTACTAAAAGGAGGGTTGTCCGCAGTTACTAATCACACCAAAGTCTATTTTATCATCTGAAAATTGCACCCCTGAAAACGTCTTTCCTCACCTGCCGTCTTCGCACGACTGTTATATACTTTATGGTCATGATACCTAAGGCACCCCTTGGCAGAGTGATACAACAAGATCGAAATTGACCAGCAACAACAAAATTATATTTTGAAAATGATATCAGGTTTCAAACATTGTTCTATAGTTTTTACATAAAATTAATAAAGAATACAGACACAAATACATTAATCGGAGACAAAAGATATACATTCATGATGCAATACCGTAAGCAACCCCGTGAAAAGGCTGACCAATGTGTGTCAACAACCTAAGTCATGAAAAATCTCCATGAAGAAAATGAACTTCCACATCATCAGTACCAGCAATCCTACTGCCCGGAGAAGATTGCAACGAAAGATGTTACTCACTTTACCAGTCAAATTTAACCCTCCAAGTGCCGAAAATCGCAAATGTGACTAATTACAGTGTTAAACTGGCAGTCCCTACTGCTACATCTAAAATGCTCACATCCTATTTGGTTATGGTAGTTGCTTCTCACTGAGCTATAGCCATAGATGGCCTCTCAAAGGTAAACACAATAAACATACAAACCCTTTTCAACTGCACATAAATAATTTAAAATCACCATGAACTTGGTTTTATAATAACAGACTCATAGACTTGCTGCTCTATTAACTCAGGTATTTCTTGTTTTCAAATTAAATTCACTCATATATTTAACTGTACTTTTAATTAAATTCCTCATTTCTATAGTAAATGATCCTCTGTTACATCACATTCATTTACTCAACTATTCTGAATTAGTTAAATCAATACTCAAATGACTGAAATTAAACCACTATCATGCTTAGTGCTTCTTGTATATATGAAACTACGTATGGGTGTGGGTCTGGGGAGCAATTTGAGTTGAGATACCTGTGGGTGCAAACCAACCATTAAGCCACTGTGAGCATTTCTAATTATGACGACACGTGGCAATGTCGTGCAATGAGCAGCATCATGTGTGATTGTGCAAATAGGCAAAGTAGTACTTTTCGCTGATCCCTCGTCCATTTCTCAGAGGGGTGTTGGGCTAAGGTAGGTTGTAAAAGTTTATGTTTTGAGAGAAACTATTGCTATTACACCCTAAAGTTATGTTGTAAAGGTTTACAAAAAGCTACCAAGGGACAAACAAAACAAAAAATATCTCTCACGTTTTCTTGTCAACTAGGCCTACATCAAGTGTTCAAAGTGCCCACCTAGCACATCATCGCACAAAGCCATGCGACAACTTTTGTGACAAAGTCATAACAAGACCTGCGAACGATTTGGGGATGGTCCCTTATTTCGCCGGTAGCAGCTACAATTCATGCAACAAGATCTTCTAGAGAAGTAACCTCTGTGCCGTGGTAAAACAGGTCTTTCAACCAACCCCAGTAAAAGAAGTCGGGCTTAGTGAAATCAGGCGACCTTGCCGGCCAAGGCCATGGCCCTCCTCTACCCATCCACTTCCCAGAAAAAAGGGCGTTCAGATGGGCTTGAACAGCCGAAAGGAGTGGGCTGAAGCACCATCATGTTGAAACCAAATTTGAGTCCTACTGTTCAGGGGCACATATTCTAAAAGTTCTGGTAGAACTTCTCGTAGAAATATCAGGTAGTTTGGATCCGTTAAGTGAGCAGGCAAAATGTATGGTCCAATCACATGCTCACCAACCAACCCAATCCAAGCGTTCGCTGAAAACCATTCCTGGTGACCTCGAGTCAGGGTACGGTGTGGATTTTCATGTGCCCAGTCATGGATGTTGTGGAGGTTGTACATTCCAGTTGGATTTAATGTGGCCTCATCTGTTTGTAAAAAGATGTATGGAAAATCAGGTTCAATGTGACGCTGTCCAGTACCCAGCGCACACAATCCATCTGATGGCCAGAATCATCTGGCATAAGTTTTTATAATTTTTGCCTATGGTACGGGTACAATCCAACTCCTTTAACGACGTTGTTAACCAAGTCTTTGGCGATACCTTCTTGGCGTGCAACAATACGGACATTGGTGCGAGGATCCTCTTGAAACCGTCGTAGCAGCCCTGCTTCCTGCTGTACCCGGAGGTTACCGTGGCAACCTCCACCCAGCTGACAATTCCCAATCTGTCAATAAGAAACAAATAAGTGCGTTTGGACAATTTTTTAAATCTGAGAGTCCAAGGAAACAAAGATTAAGTTCAGTGCAACATTACGTTTTTTGTAAATAAAAAAAAAACACATATTGCATGTATTTAAAACAGGTACCAGTACAAACATTAAAAGTTTGTAAAAATAGATTGAGTGTCCAACTAGTTCCTCCTTCAACATCTGTTATCGGAAAGTACGTAAAAAGGGAAATGTAAGGGTGATCTGGGATCTTTAATACGTAATAACAACGGGCTTGATAAAATAAAGATGATGTAAACCTGCTGCTTACAGTCGGGAGACCTTTTCAAAACAAAGTTTAGGTTGTTACACACCTCCTTATATATATCATTAAAATAGCAATGTAAACAGATGTCAAAATCCATTATTAGTCAATTTTGTTGTCCAACATGATTTTGTAAACAAAGGCAGTGTAGCCAGAAGCAGCACAGATATAACAAATGTTCCTATTTTGTATGTGTACTTTTCCAAAACTGGTTCCGCAAAAACTGTTTTTGCTCGCCATTTGTTTATTTTCAGGCCAATTTGGGTTTTCAAGAGCGGATAATGTAGACTCAACCTTGACAAATATTTGGAACCTTCAAAACGCAAAAGCCCAACTAGCTTTGGGAAAAGTACACTCAAAACAGGTATCATTTTATCTGTGAGAATACATGAGTACTGAATTCATTGTAGTATGAACTTACCATAAATGAGCCTGTCTCCCTCATACTTCGATGTAACGTCGTGAAACACCAAGGGGTAGGGGAGCGACTCATTGGATAGCATTGAACGTACAACCGGCAAGCTTCCTCACAATTGCCCTCCGCCCGCCTATACATGAGATGCATGTCGACTCACTCTTCATTAGAAAAACGGTCCGCCACAGCCAGTGTGAAGCTTCCACACTGTGGAGTCAAATTAAACTTTCTCCTGTATATCGGTTTTCAAGTAAACCCCGCAGAATGTGTCTTGCAACCTGCAGCGCCAGCCGTTTTTTTACATCGAAGGCGCAGAACTCGGGCATCCGCCAATCTCGCTACGTATCCTAGGCAAGCTTCTGGGACAACTCAGCTACCACCAGAAGCGACAATAGCAGAGTTTGGCCACATGCTGAGAATTCCCACGTAACTGTTACGGTGAGGGCAGCTCTTTGTAATGATGCAAGTAATAAGAAATTTAATAATTTGATAAGAAATTAGCCACTTGAAACCCGATTTAAATCAAATTACTTTAAAATACTAACAAAACGAATGTACAAGAAAAAGTACAATTTATCGAGACGAGTGTATATGCAAAGATTTAAATATCTTATTTAATTTACAAAAGTACAAATGAAACGCAAAATTGACCAGGTCAACGTCGAGGTTGATGAGCAATGCAAATACAGACAAATAAAATTAGGGGAACAAAAAACATGTCACGGCGAAATCGAATCTGAAGCAGTAGTGAGCTTTCTGAACGGCGCCAGCACTTTGCCCCCTGAGCTACAAGACCCACAGGCTAGCTGCCCAGCTCAAACACACAAGGGTGTAGACGCCGCATACGAAGCTGCCCATTGTGCGACGTTGCCAAGTGTCCTTGTAATTAGACACGCTCACAGGGGCTTAATGCAGACTCAAAAATTTTAAACTCCTCGTTAATTTTACTGTAATGCTACATTGCTTACCAACAGAAAATCACAACAAAGGTAACAAGAACTACTGCACGACCGTTATAGTACTTAAGGTACTTAATTTTAATGAGAAAAGGCCAAATGTAGTTATAAAACTTGTTACATAAATTTAAGGTAGCAACATTATTCTTACACAGTAGGTAGTTTATAACTCTGATGTTATCCTTATGGTGGTAAAAGGGTTTAAACTTTTCAATAGGCCTATCCCAAAACCCCTCTAGTATCCTTTACATATACATACATCCATTAGTACATTATTTTTTTCATAATTAGTATAATTTTCTATACTGGCCATTGCCTGACACAATAAATACTTATTTTTACTCTGAAATACATCACACTAGCCTCCTCTTACTTCAGGGTAATGGCACCACTAGTCATTTTTACTAAACATTAATCAATTCATGTTTAAGGTTCAACTTAACCTCCTCAATTCTGTCCTCCACTTATACCTACATTACATCAGGAAATTAAAATTAATCTGCAATATTAGCCCCCTAAAATCTTACAGTTAATAACTTCCTTGGTGAAAACCCTGCACTGTGGTTATGTACGTGGCGATTCAGAAATTTATTTATGAGTGGTATTGCCTCTATCTATTTACTGTGTTGTGCATGACAATAGGTTGTTAGCAACCTACCTAGTTCTTTCATTACCCTTTCACATGGGATTCCTTGTGGATGTCTGACCTAAGAGTAAATATACCTCAAAACCAACCCATGTCATATCCCATCTACACATATCAGCTGTAAATTGTGTTTCATGGTCACTTAGGATATGCTTGGGAGTTCCATACTTAGGAAAATAATAATTTAATAACTTGTTAACACATGCTGCAGCTGTGGCCTTTTTTTAGTGGATAACAACATACTAGAATGCTAAAAACATTAAGCACTACCCGAATGTATTGCATCCTTCCTTTGGAATTAGGCATAGACCCATAAAAGTCTATTGCTAACAGGTAATTTGGCCCAGTTGGTAGAATGGCTCCCCATGGTCCTTCCCAGTTTCTGTTCAGTAACGTAGTCTTTTGACATAGGTCACAAGTACTTAGCACTTTCCTTACAGTACTCCCCATCCCTGACTAATAATAGCTGTTATGTAACAACCAATATACTTTCTTCGCCCCAAAATGTCCCATCGACCTGTTTACGTGCCAAATTAGTTTTTTTACTAAATCTTTAAATACACAAATTTTCCATTTCCCAACAGCTAAATTCTCCCTTTGATACAAAATATATTAACTCACAAAATACCATGACAGTTACTTTTGCACCTGCATGTCATCCAAATCCTTATTCCCATCTTCCAAGACCTCAATTACCTGCTTCCACACCATATCTTTATCTTTGCCTTCCCGCTGTGCCTTTGAACTTCCGTACCAAATCCCTGTCTTCCTCAATTTGGATCCCGGCTATCACCAGTCCCGCCCGAGGTCATTCCTCCATTATCAATTTGTCACCATCCATTACTGTCCTACTTAATAAATCTGCATGCCTCTTTTCCTTACCCGACCTGTTATGTACACAATGTCAATGTTAATTTCTTGCAATGCTAGTCACCATCTGGTAAGCCTATAGTACCACCAAACTTTCCCATTCTGTTACAGAATATGCTCTCTCCACTGGGTTCCGAGTTCTACTCAACATAGTTATTAATTTTCTGCACCTTCATCATTCTTCTGAAACAATTTAGCTCTTAAACCATAACCTTATGTGTCTCTACTCAAATAAAATTCTGTACCAAAATCTGGGTGACTTATTACACATTCCTCTGTAAACAACTTTCTAGCCTTCTTGAAGCTAGTGCTACATTCATCTGTCCACCTCCAGACAGAGTCCTTTTTTAGTAAATTTAACAAAGGTGATATTACACCTAAAAATCTATCTGCAAATAGATGGCAAAAAATACATATGCCCAAAAACCCTCTTAATTGTTTAAGGCTGTTGGGAAATTTCATATCAAACACCTTTTCTGGGTCTAGCCTAATGCTTTCTGCACTTAATCTGAACCTCAAAAATTCTACCTCTCTTCTCAAAAACATTGAATTTGACCATTTTAACCACGTAAGACATTTGCCCGAGTTATCTCAGGCTGTACATCAGCAAGAAAAAGGAAATAAAAAAATTTTTAAAAATTAAAAAAAAAAAATTAATTGATTTTTTAAGATAATTTTTATTGCCTAAAACTTACATTTATGTTTAATTTGTTTAAAAATTTTAATATTTTTAGCAAACACAGTAAGAAAAAAACCTGACACTGAAGGGGTTAAAGTGAGATTGACCTCCCTGAAGGCCTCACTCTTTAGTTTTGCAGTGGTTTCGTAAATGTTTTTCTTTTTAATGTGAATTAATACACATATCAAAAATTCATCTTACAGTTTTAACACATATATCACCGTCTGTAGCTGAATTTTTCTGTTACAATACACCAAACATATTTTTAGATTTTTTTCTCCTGAAAGATCACATATTTTGATGTCAAAAAAAGCCAAAATAAAACAAAAAATTTTTTGCTTTCAAACGGTACATTATTTCGAAAAATGCTCTCCCAAAATTGTGTATTGTATGACTGTACACAGTCTCAAATTTTTTGGAAAGCATTTGGTTAAAAAATATTAGTTATTTGCAGTTGTTTGAAATAAATGGAAGAATATGGCCTTAACCTGTGCAACAGTTGGCCCAGAATTTCTAAATTTTCGTCGAAAGCCTCAGTGGCAATTAACACTTCATCTACGTATTTACCTTGACCTCAAGTACTGGCCCTACTGATGCATCTACGGCAGTACAAAATTCCCCCACACTGTTTAGTGTAACCAGCACATAGCCTTTAAATGTAAATAAATAACATATGTATTGTAAATACTGCAAATTAGGTTAGAATAGTCGTAGAAAGCCAGTTGAAATAGCATTGTGTTTAGGATTGTTTGTTTTATGTTACTCAATTGCAAAGATTTGTTTAATGTAATTTAATTTGTAATTTAGTTTTGAGTACTGGCGAGAGGCGCAGTATGACCGGAGGATTGTGGCATTGTGTCACAGCAGATTGACGTTTAACACAGCAGAGCAGGGAAGGTTGCGAAAACATGGGGTGAAAGCGAGCGAACAGCCTTGAGCTGACGAAGGACACGCGGCGTGGATGCTGAAAACTAGGGCACCTAGAGGTGTAGCTACACCCACCCCCCTGCTGTGAAATTTAATATTAACTTTATAATTATCCATCAGAATTTTATAAAATTTTGTAAATACGTTCAAAAGGATATCAATGTTAATGTGTGTGAGTTTTAAAAAGATTCAATAAATTGATACGGAGGAATGTCAGGGTTTGTTGTCGTCGTCACCCACGAGAGACGCGATTGGTTGAAGGTTAGAATTGAGGGCGGTCCTAGGAGAGTTTCGCCATGTAGGTGCGAAGGGAAAGATAGAGAGACTCCTGAGGCAGCCTCCGCGAAGGGCGGACGTGTCTCGCGGGGAGCCACCGTGGCCGATTGTGGTAAACCACGTATATATAAGAGGGACTCCTGCGGCAGCCTCCACGAAGGGTGGACGTGTCGAGGGGAGGCACCGCGGTCGATTGTTGTAAGCAGCGTATAGAGATAGAGAGAGACGGCGATCTCCACAAAGTGTGGGCGGCGTGTCTCACGGAACCACCGTGGGCAATCATAGTAAGCCGAGTATATAATGAGACTTCTGCTGCGACCGTCACGAAGAGTGACCGCGGGTCAATTCGCGGAAATTCGCGGGAAGACGCGTATAAAACTGATTCTTGCCGCGACTGTCACGAAGAGTGTGATATTCGCGTGAGGCCGTGATTAAAAACTTTAAAACGATATTACAGCGTATCTCTCGTGGGACTGACGGAACAAGTTCAGGGTTCCGATGTATCTAAGAACATATACTGTCGGTGTTTCAATGCAATAATAATAAATCCCCACACAATATTTAAAGAGAGAGGAAATAACAAATTGGCTCCACAACTAAGGGGCTAAAGTTCGTGAACGAAGTACACAACTCGCGATTCGCGATACAAACTCAGAACCGCGACCCTGAGACGGAGAGCGACGAGGTGAGCTGAGCCGCGGAACGAGCGACTGCAGGGTGCCGACTATTAGAGGCACGCCCAGCACAGCAACTTTTACGGCGGCGAGGGTCCAGAGAAAAGGCGTCTTTTGGGAACAACAGTACGACAACGGAGTTGGAGAACCCTGAAGACAGCACGACAACACCATACCATGACATCAGTGACCATGCCTGATGACGACAGTGTCGAAGTCAGCACGCTATATTTTGGTGAGTGACAGGCATCGTCTTTCAGCAGACAGTCACGACGGCAGAGTGACGAGAGGACAGCGACGCTGATATGTGCGTGTAATGTCTGTGTAGGCGACACACATATAGGTAGGTTGTTTTCAGGTCGTAGATGGAGACACGACATCGGCTGGCCATTCGTCGAAAAACAGAAATGTTTTTCCCCAAGGAACAAGGGTTGGCTCAGGCAGGTAATGTAGCGGATTCAGTCGAGACCGCGGAGTTGAATTTGGTACTTGAACCTAGAGTCGAAGGGGTTCCTGAATCAACTGGGAGCGTGACGAGGGTAGATATGGCTTCAGACAGAGCAGTAGATTTGTTCTCTGGCGGACCAAGTTCGGGACAGGGTTCGGACAGCCTCGAAGTCGTGATGTCAGACACAGAGAATACGTCAGAGGTAAATACGAGGATAGTAGAGAAAGAAAACACAGGGGTACTAGATTTTCAGACAATGTACAGTCAGTAGCTTAACGCGATAGGAGGGCAAATGACGGTAGCCTTCTGAATTTATATGACCTTTCTGATACAGAAACACAGTGTATTTTCTGTCCTCATATGGCGGCACTTGCCAAAACCCTTTTACGAAGTCACTCGTGTTGATGAACTTAGCACAAAAAATTTATTAAACAAGGCATCTGACTCTATTGGACTTTGTCTATCTGGTACTATTCCATCTTTTAATCCTCTTGTGTCTAGACATAACCTAACACTCCCTTTCATTTTTCTAGCACACACTAGTGGATTGACATCTTCCTATAAAATCTTTTCTTTCCATGTCGCATACCTGCCATTCAACTTCCTCCCTGCACGCCCATGAGATGGGGTTGTTTTTCCCTTTCAATGATGTTTAATTTGTCATTGGTATCCTTGCAATGTACTCAGTGGCTATGCCTGATTCACTTGCAAATACATCCCTATACCCTGTTCACAACTCCCCTAATCTTATTCTTTCCTCTATACTTCTTACCTCACATTCTTGCATCATCCTGTCCAGTTCTTGTTCCCATATCTTAGTTTCAATGTCATTAATTTCAACAAATCTTCACCCACTGCCTCACCTAATATCATTCTTTCATGCCCAGTTTCCCATTCATCTACCATTTGTATTCTCAAAACACCTGCCTGCCTATCAACATTTTATAAATTTTTCTCCTCATGTGAATAAGACCCTAGACAAAATCAACACTTACATGACGGCTATGCATGAATTCAGTCCCAATTATAACTTAGATAGCTGTGGTATTATCAAGCAATTTGTCCTATATTCCTGTTCATCCACTTGAAAACTCAAAAATATATGTTTTGTTATCCTCTGACCTTTCCCTTTGTTGCTCTAAATACTGTTACAGTCATTTGGGTAACTTTGTACCATTTTGGGGTAACATTGTACCAGGCATTTTATTTTATATAATAGCATTGTAGTATTCAATCACTAAGCAAACTTCAAGATTAACAAATTCATTCATCCAGAGCACAGCTGTATTTTTAAATTCTGAAATACTTCATTTGAATTTAAACTATGCTGGTGGTACAAAGTTGCCCTGACCGGTACAAAGTTACCCCAACTGACTGTAACTCTGCTACAGGCAAAGTTGGATTAGTATTCTTCTCTTATATTATTGTGGGTTTATTTTTCTATATACGAATTGGAAAGACTTCTGGGCTCTAGTATCTACTAATAGTGGACCATTCCGTGAGGCTAAGAACTTGGTGCCAGTGCTACGCTGTGTGAGTACTCAGTCAGAAATTTGACACTGGCATGAGTTCGAACTCTTGCGCCGCCACCACGTGCTTTGGCTATCCTCAGACAGCTTCGGTGATGCTCATGCACCTTCCTTGACTCTGCCGCTTTCCCCTCTCCTTCCCCTTCTGTTGGTAAGCCTGGCCGGCTCGCTCTCAGATGTGCGTCAGTGTCAGCTAGTTGTTCCTCCGGTTCGCATTGTTTCTCAGCCCTTTTGATGCTCCGATGGTCATCATGTCTCTGGTAAGTTGGCTTTTGGGTTTTGTTAATGTTAGTTTCCTTTGAAGTCGTTTGCTCCAATTCGGTAATAGGCGTATTGTAATAGCATTATGGGCAACCTTGAACAATGTGATTTATTAATAATCAGTTAATGTTGTTGTTTTGTGCGGCTGTTGGAATGAAAACCTAAATTACGCGCTTGAAATTTAACTGTATTTGTTTTGCAGTAATTTCGAGAGAATTATCGGGTCTCCTCGGGATTAGCCCAACTTCTTCCTGCATACTATCCCAGTACAATGCAGCGCGACTACTAGGTAGGTCGAATTCCCAAGGGGAGTCGTGTTTCGGCTATAGAATCACGTCATCTTGGTAGTTCGATTTGCTGATTGTGTTTTTCGGTTTGTGTAATTTGCACTAGAATGGCATATGTAAATGGTAATTACTTTTATTGTCAGATGGGGTACCTCAAGTTGCACGAGTATTTGCGTGATTCTGGGGTGGAGTTTGTTGAAAGTGAAGACGTCACTGCCTTACGCATAAAGACCAACGCATACATAAATTCATTGTGATTTGTTGAGTGTTTACATTCAGGAGCTGGATTGGAAGGACCTGTCACTGCTGTGCAGAGTGTGTTAATTGGGCCTTTAAATGACAGTATTGTTTTTAAGGGTAGTTCACCTGAAGACGTGTTACTTTTTTTGTGATGGTTGACCAGATTAGAATCAGTTTTCATTCAATGGATGATTCTTTGTTTTTGACTTGTTTATCTGCCCATGTTCAGGGGCAAGCTGCTTCGATTTTGGAGGATGTGACTCATAGTGGGGGCACTTATGGAAACTTTAACGAGAATTCGTTGGCTTGTGCCAGTTTGCCGAGTGTGTGGTCGAACTTGAAGCGGATTTTGTCGACCAATTTCAGTGCCCTGACGAGACTGTACCTGGGTTAGTAAACGACGTTTTGAGTTACGCCCGCGGTATTAATGTCGTGATCAGTAAATAAACTGGTCGGTTCAAGTGGCGATCATTTGGCCCTTGAAGCTCGTCGCCAAAGATTTGTGCTGCCCGTTCCAGAAACGTATGCGGATTTGCGTTAAATAGCTTTGGATATTCTGAGTGAGTTAGAGGTAGAGCACGAATTTCATCGAGTGGTGGTTCCTTACATGTCTTTGTTAAAAATGTGCCTGAGTTTGTGTGTTCGACCTGTCTAAGGCGAGTATTAGTAGGGTGCAATCGTAGGCGTCTGGCTTAAGCACTAGTTGCGGAGCACGGAGGGATGCAGAGCTACAATGTGGGAATTGCGCTGGCTACGGGCATGATTCTCGTCTGTGTTCAGGGCTTAGGGCTGCTGTCGTTCCAGAAAGTTTGTTTCAAATGTAAGAAGCCAGGCCATATGCGAATTGCGCGCACGGAAAACTGAAGGGCGTCCTTTGTGAGCATGTGACGAAGGATCGGTCACATGATTTATTTTCAGCACACACAAATGGTTTTTTGCTATTAGAGTGTTACGGTGAATTGCGTGCTGCGTTGGTAGACAAAGATGCCTCTCGTTCCTTTCCACGGGACGAATTTCTTTCTATTTTGCTGAACCTTTTGCTGAACCGGAATCCCCGTTTGCGTTCGCGATTTGAAGAGGGTTTGTCTTTGGTCGTGTGTGTTGCTAGTGGGATGGTTGTACGGTGTGTTCGTTCTATTTACTTGCACGTGAAAATTGATCAATTTTCATGGATGTGTAGGTTTGGATGTTGGACAATTTAATTGCCTATGTTATTGTGGGCTTAGATTTTTAGTGTCATACGTGCGCTGTGGTTGACGCACATGCTCAGAGTTTGGTGTTTAAATATGCTCCTAACTTCCCCTGCCCATTAATTTCCAGCTTGAGTTGCGTGCTGGGGCCTTGTAGGCGAGTGGCTGTTGATGATACTTCAATTTCAAGGCAGATCCAGGTTTTACTGGATGAGTATCTCGATGTGATAACCCCCAAAATATGAAATTGTGATGTCTTGCCCTATCGGTTCGCCGTGACTGATTAAGTGCCGGTGCGTCTTCCGTATTATGTATATAATCCTCACAAGTTGGATATTATGCGTCAGGTGGTGGATAAGCTGTTACAGGAAGGGGTAATTTCTCCAATGTCATACTATGCGTGTCCAGCATTCTTAGTTAATTAGGACAGTAGTGGAGGTTACCGTTTGGTGACCGATATGACTGAAGTTACCCGTAAGATTTATTTAGATCCGTTTCCTGCCCCAACCATTGATTCGGCCTTGCAGCATTTGGGAAAGGCCAGTTCACTACTTTTTTTTGCCGTTTTAACGAAAAACACTTGTACAGTGCACTGTCCAAATCCTGTAGTTGGGCAGTGTGGAGTGTTTTCAGATCATAAAATCCTTTCTCCGACTCGCTGTTCGACAAACATTTTAAGTTTGGCGCTACTCTTTTTAATGTCGTACACAGTTGTCTCGCCAATACCATGCTCTTCAGTGATAGCAGAAACCTTCACACCATGCTCCAATTTCTTGCAAATCTCGAACTTTTGTTTTAGTGTTGACATTGAGTGCTTTTTTTTTACCGGCACCATTCTCACAACAGACAACACTAACAAATACCGGGAGCAGTGTCCGAGCACATCTTATCGATGTGTTGTGTTCCGGGAAGAAGAGTTGACCTTGGGCTTGCCGCATCTGCTGCAACTAGTATCGTTAGATGCTTGCTACTGTAGCAGCACGGCACAGCGTAGCACAAACTCGAAGCTAGGTACGGCGCAGCACGATGCAATAACCAAAACGGACATTGCTTTGAGAAAACCACGGATTTTTGAGTACCATGGATTCTCGAACTACGAACTGGCGAGAGTTTACTGTATACTGGTTTTGGTACACAGTGGGCTCAATACGAATTCAGCCGCATTCCCATGGGTGCTTGCTTCAGGACCCAAGCTTTGTCGCGTGTGCTTTACCATGTCCTTCTGATTTAAAGTTCAAATTTGTTTTCAATTACATCGATGACATTATTGTGTACAGCCAATCCTTTGAAGAGCATTTGGTTCATTTGCGGGAGGTGTTAGATCAATTGCGTAGTGCTGGGCTTACCGTAAATTCAGCCAAGGTCACTTGGGCTTCTACTTATGTCAAGTTTCTTGAGTACGTGATTTCCGATGGGCGGTTAGTAATGGATCCTGCCCGTGTTAGTCCTATTGTGAATTTCCCATGCCAAAAACTGTTAAGGGCATTTCCCGTTTCATTGATTTGTTGGGATACTACGCTCATTTCATCCCACATTTTACAGAGTTGGCTCTTAATTCCTTGAAGCGAAAAAATTTAGCCTTTGTGTGGCGTCCGAAACAAGAGCGTAGATTTAATGCCCTAAAAACTGGTTTGGCTGCCGCTCCTGCATTGCAGTTGACCAATTTTGACAGTCATTTTGTGCTCCATGTCAAGGCTTCTAGCGTGGCTTTGGGAGCTGCGTTGGGTAGATGGCGTGATGGCAAGGTCTTACCGGTGGCCTTCCCCAGCTGTCTTCTGACCGACTCTGAGCGCCACCTCAGTGCCTTTGAAAAGGAGGCGTTGGCATGTGTGTGGGGTACTGGAAAATTTTAATCATTTTTGGCTACTGCCGAGTTTGATTTATATACTGATAACCAGGTCGTATCATGGCTGTTGGGACATTCTAATGATTTTGGAGAGCTCGGGGGCTGGGCGTTTCAGTAACTAAAATTCCACTTTGTAATTAATTATGTCTATGTTGCTAGTAATGTGGTGGCGGTAGTAATGAGGTGGCAGACACGCTTTCCCGCATGTACTGTACCAAGGATTACGAGTGTGATCCCTAAATTCTATCAGCTCTGTGTTCAGCTTTTACCATCCATGGGTCGTCCTATACCGAACTACAGCAGTCTCAGGAAAATGATCCTGAGTGTCGGGATATTGTGGCACGTCTGGGACAGGGTGATTCTATTCCGTACCGCGTTCTTGATAGCCTTTTGCATTTTGTTGGGCAGAAGTGTAAGGCTCGTAGATTGATGGTGCCAGAAGGATGTAGAGCACAGCTTTCAAATTACTATCATTCCTCACCTTTTGGAGGACACTTGGGTCGGAATGGGACTTTCCATAAGCTTGGTGCCAGGTTCTATTGGTCCGAAATGTACCGTGATATCCGCTCATTTGTTCATAAGTGTGACTTGTGTCATCGTGCGAAAGCTGCCAATAATTCGAAAGTAGGTCTCTATTCCATGGATCACGTGTCTTACAGCAGGGAGACGCTGCATTGTGACCTGTTTGGTCCTTTAGTATGTTCTTTAAAGAGCAACTTATATGTTTTGGTGGTTTTAGATGTGTTCAGCAAATTTGTCATTCTTATGATGATGCGCAGCAAAAAAGAGTTTAACTATTATACACCTCCTAACAGAATGCATGTGGTCCTATTTAGGCCCTCCAACCAACATAGAAACTGATAATGCAGCCGATTTTTGCTCTACTACATTTAAATATACGCGTTTTTGCAGGCCCTTAAATCATTACACCTCCAGCCCTTACTACCCCTGTGGAAACCAGGTACAAAGGTTTAATCGTAACTTGAAGGTTACGCTAACCACCTTGTATCATTCCCAGCAGCAGGATTGGGATCAAGGTCTTCATTTAATTAATGTGGGATTTAATTCTGTGGTGCACGGAGCCACAAGGAACACTCCTGCTAGAGTCTTGTTGGGACGGGACCTTATATACCCATTACTGTATGTGTGGGGCATTCCATCCCCCGCCCTGCCTTTGGATGGTGCTCAGCGGGAGTTGCTGAGTCATCAGACCTTCCGAAATCTTTCGGAGGCCCGACGAATTCCTAGTGATCTTCAGGTTGGGCAGTCTTTGTTTTGCACGTCTTTTGTGCTTCCATCTAGTGCAAACGATACCACTAGCAAATTAAACTTTGCTTATTCTGGCTCTTATCGGGTCACACGGTTACTAGGCCTAACACAGTATTGTTGGTTGATATTGAAAATGGGCGAGTGTACTGCAAAGCGCATGTCTCTCATTTGAAGCATGCTCCAGATTGTTAAGTGTATGTGTTAGTGTGTTTCCAGGCGACCTTACAGCGCACGGGAACTTCCATCTTGGAGGAACAATAGCATGTGTATTCCTGCTCTTTGTAGGCCAGGTTATTTTTGCGCTGCACGCAGAGTTGTTGGCGTAGTATGGTGTTTTTATTAATGTAGCATTTGTGTGTGTGTTTGGGGTGTTTTGTTGGGCCCTTGTGTTTTGTGTCTGTGTTGTCTTCATGTTGAGTGTTGTGTTCATCCGTGGCCACTTTCTATTTTATGGCTAGCCTTTATTCTGATGGATATTAGATGTTATTTATTATGAGCTCTTTAATCAGGAATTATGTGTGGTGCACCATGTATCAGAATTATTTTATTTACCTTGTGTGATTATTAAATTTTGGTACTATGATCTTGTGTGCAAAGACATATTTTTCTTACATGCAGTTATATACATTTTATATGGATAATTTTTTATCTTAGGCATGTGTTACCCTGTGTTTTTTATGTACAGGCAATTGCCTAGTTACTTATTTATTGTACTATAAAGTATGCAGGGTTGCTAAATAAATATGCCTCTTTGGATTTTAGTGATGGATTGTTTGAAAAATATTGGGTATAAATTAATTCACCTTTTGATGTTTTTTTATTTCAGCAGGTATCTTCTTTGTTTGTATTAGGGCTAATCTTTATTTGAAACTTGTTTCATGTGCCGTTACTGCAATGCTCGCGAGCCCCCATCCTCTAATTTCCTGTGTCTTCATGGGGCTTCTCCGTTCTTCAACCTTCTCCTGGCGGCGGTTCTCTATGATCATCTGGCCTGGCTTGGATGAGATTCTCCGCCTCAACGCCCCACTTTGCCTTTTGGCGTGACTGTGTTACTAGACCCATGGACGTTCCTGATGAAGAAGTGTTACTAATTTCCACCCTAGTCTGTGGAATTTGAGGGGGGTTTGTTGTGGGGTTTTTTTCCTATATATGAATGGCAAAACTTCTGGGATCTAATATCTACTAACAGTGTACTATTCCGTCAAACTATGAACTTGGTGCCAGTGTTTCGCTGTGCGAGTACTCTGTCAGAACTTTGACTCCGGCGTGAGTTTAACTTCTCCGCCACTGCCGTGAGCTTCGGCTATCCTAGGACAGCTTCGGTGATGCTCGTGCAACTTCCTTGAATCTGCCACTTTCTCCTCTCCTTTCCCCTTCTCCCATTGGTAAGCCCGGCCAGCTTGCTCTCAGGTGTGTGTCAATGTCAGCTAGTTGTTCCTCCGATGTGCATTGTCTCTCAGCCCTTTTGATGCTCCGACGGTCGTTATGTGTCTGGTAAGTTGTCTTTTGGTTTTCATTAATGTTAGTTTCCTTTGAAGTCGTTTACTCCTTCCGAACTGTGATTACTGGTAATTGTTGGAATGTTTTAGCTTGGAATATTGTTCCTGTTGCATCATGTACAAGCGGAAGGATACAACACACATAGCATAGCTGATGCAACTCAATAAGGGCGATTGAAAATGAACGACAAATATTTATATACATTTTGAAAAACATTGGAACAATTATTAGACACTTGAAAACGTAGTAATGTAAATGTATTTCCTGTGCGTCCAGGGCACTGCTGTAATTGTGTTAGTTACTGATGTGTGAAAAACATACAGAATAAGCAAACACTGAAACCATTAAACAAAAACACTGAAATTTACAATTACACTAAACAAACACAACACACGCAAAAACCTTGTCACACATTCTTCCCACCTCCTTCTCAAGGCTCTGGGAGGGGAGGGGGTTTTCTCGGGAGTCTTTGGCAGTGTGGCAGACGGGCTAAGGGAAGGGGGCGTGTTTGGACACGCGTGACAAGATTCATACAACTAAATCCTGATTTACTATTCAACATGCTAATTCAGGTACCACCACCTTGCTCACATCCTTCTGTCCCTCATCCAATCAAAATTTCTTATCAGTGAACATAGCAACAGCCATGTGAACTGGCCTTTCTTCAACTTCTTTCTACCTGTCATTCACCTCAGCCTGGCTGCATATATAGGCAGTGAACTTTCTTATACGAAATTCCTTCAACATAACAAGGATCATCAGGCTTTTTTTTTCCAAAAGAGCCCTCTTTAATCCGCATTGAAAATTTGGTGAGCAGACTAGTTCCCGGTGTCTGTGATTTCGGCAAATGTTGTGACAAATTTCTCTGCATCCTCCTTATCTGCACTTGCAGATTTTCCAGTTAACTTTATGGTGTATAAACCTGCTTGCAACTTTAACCTATCCAACCAAACTCTGTTGGCTTGAAACTTTGGTAGATCAGTAGCATTGTCTAATTTCATCTTCTAGTCTTCAAATGAACTGCTGGCTTTGCCTTGTATTACAGACAAAGAGAAGGGGATGTTTTTCTGGTGCTGATATTCAATACACACAGTAAACAGTTTTCCATTTTTTCAACAACTACGCCTCACCGTTTTGATATTATGGTATCTGAACCACATTTCCAGCATTGCGAACATACTGCTTAATCTTGTCGTTCTATTTAGTAATTGAACAAACAGTTGATTGTCAGAAACCATAAACACGTCCAATAGAAGCTTGTGATTCACCATTTTCAGATTGCCTGTCAGTTTTTTGTTTGAAAGAATTTACTTCGATAGTCCTACATTTTTTATATCACTATCAATTTCGTCACTATCTTTTTTCCATTTCTCACACTTGTTCATAAACTGCCTTGTTATGAATGGTGAAAGGAACATGTGTGCATTAGTAACTTAACCTGAACAGGAAGTAAACAAGAACAACAGGATTATATGAAAACATATAAGCTGTGGCAGCTACCAAATAAAACAATAAATTTCTCTCCATGCAATTTTGTATCAATTATAAACAGCTTACGAAATTCCAGCTACATTAAAAATTACTGTTTCTTTCTGTGAATATTGTGTCTCAAAGTGTTTTACTGTACAATTAAATTTTAATGTACAGTATTTTGTTCAAAACGTGTGTGCCAAGCCTGTGATAGACTAGCTGAGTAATCCGCAGTAATAGTTACAGGGTCAGGCGAAAAGACCATCGCCAGGCAGGAAAAATCTTTGTGCATGGCCATGTGCAAGTCTTGCTGCGACCAGATTGCTCAATACATTCGGGAACTGGAGAAAGAATTTTTTTTGTTTGTGATGGTGAAATAAAAGGAATAAAAACTGAAACAGACATCAAATCTCTCATTTCAAGGTTAACGTAAATGGTCCTGTATAAATACTGACAGAGCTAGTAGTAGCAAATAACTTTGTTAGTCCATAGAAGTGTTCTTCAGTTCATCATCTAAGAGCTCCAGCTTGCAAGGATCTGGCTGGAGATGTTGATACACAGCTTCAGTCAAGGAGCTTGAGTTCAGAGGTAAAATAACCACCACGACCCTAACACGACAAAATGGCGCCCAGCCACGCTGCTTGAGCAGTCCTAGACTGTTTTCAGCCGAAGGAAGAACAACTGCCTGGAGAGAAGAGATGCTACATTGCTATTTCGTCGCCATGAGATAGTCGTTCAACAGGTAAAATGATAACGTACATTCTGTGTGTTAACGTTTTGGTCATAGAAAAACGTTTACCAACAACGCGGAACACCGCGGGAGCAACCCTACAAAACAAGTAAAATGGAAAAATATAAACAATGTGTGAAACAAGTTTTATAATAAATTTTGTTTCACATCAGAAAATTACATGGGCTAACTACTTTTGTTTTCCATTGGTACTATTGAGAAAAGCATTTTGATGTTTACGATTTATAACAATTTTATCGCAGTTTTGAACGCTATTAAAGATTATTAGTATTGGAAAATTACGTTTTGTCAAGAGTATGTGTAGTACACGAACATAATTTTTATACTGTAGGGCATGTTGTGGTAAATTTAAAACTAAATTAAATACAGTAGACCAAGGGCAATTCAAATTGAAATAACATAAACAATGAGTGACGATAAAAATCATGTAGGTTTTGTAAGTTTTGAAAACGGGGTTGATCCAGAATCATCAAAAATGGATCAAGCACTTGAGATATTCAGAAAAACTTGAAACTTTTGAAAATAAAATTACTGAACAAAATGACACATTAAAAGCAGACATTTTAATACAAAGTTCGAGATTAGAATGGCAAATTTCAGAACAGGGGTCGAAGATAGATAATTTGATTAAACAATTTGATATACTGATTGAAAATATAATCAAGAATCTAGGGCAAATTGCTGAGGTTAAAAAGGATGAGGAAACACGAGGAGGGGGGGCAAAAAACCAAAACAATGGGAATATGTTTCCCAAAAAACAGATCCCAGTACCGTAAACACAGAGGAGACTGACAAAATTAAGCAAATTTACGATTATATTACGGAGGCAAATTCACAGATAGGGATACACATGTTAGAAGTACATAAGCTGTGGGGAGAAGAAAAATAAACACATTTTGTAGGGCTTGAGTGAACAGGGCAATCTGATATTGTGTTATTCTTTTTTGGGGAATTAGGAAGGGGGGTTCAGATCTGTACAGAGGTACAGAAGAATGCAATGGGAAACAGGAAACAAAACAACAAAACGTAGTCTTGTCTCAAGAACCAGACAAGGGTTTAGTTGAAGTGAACTCTGTGACAAAAGGGAATTGGGGTAAAGTACATCTTAAAGAGGACAATATCGAAAGCCGGACAAGAAAACTGGCAAATTCTATTAGAACTGTATTAAGGTTAGGAAAGTGTGCAGGAAGAGACGGAAAGTGAGTGAAAGTAAGGTGGTGAAGGTTGTACCGAAAGGCTAAAAGAACAGAAAGAAAAATGAGAATGTAGGCTATCTAATTTGACTCAAGAAAAGAACTGGGCGTATTAAAATGCAAGCCTAGGAAGCTAAGTGAATTTTTAGATTTATTTTGTAGACTGAGTGACATGTTCATGATAACATATGGTGCTAATTGAGCGTAAATGTTTTCTTTGTTACTGTAAAGGAGACAGATGATAATTTATAATTTTAACGTTATGTATTTTTCAAGAGTAATGACATAAACAATACCATAATTGATGTTTATAATAATAACGATGTAACAATGAATTAGTTTAAAGAATGTCCAGGACTTACCTGATTATCTTAATAGTAACATTTTAATACATTTTATGATTAAATAAAAGTTTCAGAATTTTGGATTTGAGGGATAATATGCTCAGGTATTGTTAATGAGGAAACACTGTTATTGCATGAGTATAATTCTCTCCTCATGTATTAACTTAAGTAAGAACGTATTAATAAGTGAAAGAGATTTATGTCAAGAATGACATTTTAAGAATTCTGTGAATGAAAAGTAAATAATTAGTGTTGTAGTGTGGGAAGACTACCGGTATAGAGGTTATGTCTAAGATTCTGTAAGTTGGTTAAGTGATGTAAATGAAAACCATTTCAGGGTAAGCCAACCTAAGTAACAAATTTTTTTTTTCTTTTTTTCATGTGTGGTGATTTTATTTAGGAAGAAATGCATACTGGAAATAATTGTATAGGAATATGGAAAGCTAATATTAACAACTGCCAATTCCTTTGGTAATTATCAATTTGTGAGTATATATTCTTAAATATATAATTGTAAATGAATGTATCATTTGCAAGTTTGTGTGCATTAATATTAAAATTTTGCAATTATTTTTAATATTTTGTAATTATGTAAAGAATTAACCTAATGTTCTCTTGTAACAGATTTTGAAGATAAGTTTTAATGCTGAATCTTGATTAATCTATTATTCAAGATGAAGAAATTACTAATGACTTGACGAAAAAAATTTTGGGGGTTTCAAAAATTAACAGTATGAATAATATTTATGAAAATTGTTGTTTATGTAAAATTAACTTAACGTTTACAGGCAATTTTTATTTAAATTTGGTAGAAAATTTCAGCAATGAAGAAAGAAGGAAAACTGTAATGAGACTTATTTATAAATATACTGAAATGTTAAGGATTTTAATTTTGAAATAAATAATAAATTTCAATAATTACATGTGAAATTGACATAAGGTGTTTGACTAAATAAGGGTAAATAAAAAATACTTGAAGATGTGCAAGCTAGATTTGCCATATGTATGAAGCACTTTCAAACACCAAGGGTTTGGACAATTTTTTTGTGTGCTTTCTTTTTTCACCAAAGAATTGGAAGTTGAAGAAAATAGTATGTGAATTTTTGGAGAGTAATGGTGGTTTATTGGTTTGTAATTGTATTTTGGTGTTAATTTACAAGTGAATAACTGTAATGTTTAAAATTTTTTTTAACTACCGTACTCAGAAAGAACGTTCCTTTTCTTCCCAAGTAGTTGGAGGGGTAATGTAACATTGCAGGCCTACGGTGCATTGGCCTATTTGAAGAATATTTTTGTTAAATGCTTTTTTTTAATTATACATAATAAATGTTAAGTTCAATCAGGGAATAATGAATCTAATTACAGCCACATGGCTGAAGGGCGATGGCAGCATAGCTTTGTTTGAGCATGGGTACCCAGTCTATACCACATTTGGTCAGGGGTAAAGGTGTCGAATTCTTTTGCATGTTTATTTCTTGGTTGCGGTCTGCTGTATTAAAAAATGTTTTGGAGCCTGGTAAACTATTGGCTTATACTGTAATTGTGTGTTGTTGAATGGTGGAGGGCCTGTAAGATTGACTTGTATGCCTTATTAGGCGAGGGCCAGGCTTGTGCTAGTGTACTACATACAAAACCATCCAGGCTATACAGGATGTCCGTGCTTAACGTTTAAAACTCTCTGTAGTGACGTAGAGGACATTCAGACAAGTATTTTTATATAGGACACTCGGGGGTAATCGGACGGGAAATGCCTTAAATTTGGTGACGAAGATTTAATATGATGTCACACCTGCGTCACATCGTAGTCGTCAGTTAGCAGCTCAAAAGATGCCGCAGGTACAATTGCAACTGTTCCCCACATCTTCATGATGTCAGCATGGCTCAGTGCATGTTTTGAAGTCAGCCTTCCGGGTTCGAATCTTGGTCCCTTCAAATTTCATGTCATATTGTGATGGAATGTGATTTTATGTATGGTATGTTTGCAAAGCCCTGCACTGTGGTCTCATTCAAATTGGTAGGGAATAGTACTTCTCCACCACTAGCTAAGGGGGGTTATTGTGATAAAGATAATGAGAAAAAGGAGACATCTGCACTACTATGTTCACAGTATGTTTATAGAGTAGGGTTGCCCAGCTTATCCAAAGCCCTGGCCCACAGTGAACTTATTGGTATATCACAGAAAAAAATGCTTTCGAACTTTAGGAAATATTAAAATTTGCCATTTTCAGACCCAAAAATGTTATGTGGGGAACTAAACAAAAATTTGAGTTTCTTTTTAGAAAAGATAGTACTAATTACTAGCTTTGGTATGTAAGCAGTCCCATTCTCTTATTTTCACCCCTGTTGAATATGCAGGTGTTTGAAAATACGAAAAAAAATCATTTTTCCTAAAGTTTAAAACCATTTTTTCTGAGAGGTAAGTCTTTAACCCAGGTAACTTTAATGTCAATTGTTGTCCTACATGTAGACTCTATGCACCCAAAAGAGCAGTTCTCTAAATGTAACTTTGGTGCAGTAGGATGAGTGTTAAAGTGGGGTAAATGAACTTTCAGAATGCTGAAAGCAAACGGCAGCCATCTTAAAATTGTGAAACATTATTTTACAATGTAAATTAAGTATGATATAGTATCCTATATAAGCTTTCAAATTACAGTATGAACTCCACAATATGTGATTTTTCCAAAAAGTTATAACTATTTACGTAAACCTCTGAAATTTGTGAAATTTTCTAGCAGTTTGTATGAAAAATGGCTGCAACTTTTCACTTGTATTTACAATTCTAACGTAATGTTTTTCTTTCACCTAGAGGATGTTGTAATATAGGAGAATTTTTTAACAAAATCAAAAACGGTGCAACATCAAATTTGTTTCAAATTTGATGATTCCATATTGATGGACCCTACAGCTGTTATGATCCATCTTAAATTTAACATTTAACAGCCAATTTAGACAATCGGCTGGCAGCCATCGTGTTCGCAGGTTACCACTTAAAACTCTCCAGACGTATTATACAGAGTGGTCCTGAACTACAGGCACAAACGCAGGGAGGTGATTCCTTATGGAAAATAAAGTAGGACAAATGCAGGACACTTTGTACCAAAGTGTAATATTGTGGGAGTAATGAGCCACAGAATATGAATTTGAAAACTGTATTTATTTTAAATATAGGAAACAGAATTATGTAAAACAACAATACTCTGAACATTGATTTGTGTTATGATAGTCTTCAAACCCACACCATGTGCTGGTTGATACCTTCAGACATTACTAAAAGAACAGGGGTGGCCACCCTCCAAGTGGACTAAACGTTTGTGCCATCGGGATAGTGGAACATTTGACAATGTTTTATTGAGTAATTCGAGCTTTGTAATAAAAATGGTCCTCTTATTGGAACTGTCTAGGGCTCATAGTTTTTGTGAAAAATGCATGTGAAGCTTTGGCTGAAGCGAGAGAGTACCAGGAGAGCATAGGCAATATTGCGTACATTGCATTTGGAAGTGCTCAATTGATCTATCCAAAATGGGTTGTAAAACATTACATACGAAAAATATCCTACAGTAACTTGTAAGGGAGATATCCACCCTTACAAAGCGACGTTTTACCAAACAAAAATTAAATCTAACAGACAATAAGAAAGGCATTGTGAATGATTACATTGATCATAAGTATTTGCACAGCCACTATTGTGGTGTACAACTTTGAGAAAAACAAGGGGGTGGTACGGTCCTACCAATGTGTATGTAACATGTAGGTATTTTGTATTGCTTTTCAAAGATGTAATACAAATGCATAATACAAGTCACCTTAACGCAACATGTTTATGCGAACAATTGAGAAGAAACACATGTGAGGGTGCACTTTATTGCCTGCCAGGTATGCAACCCACGTTACAAAGGTGGTCGTATGACAATAATTCATTTGCTATATGTGAATGCGGGTTACACAATAGGACAGAATCGTGTTTCTACAGATCTTCTGATTGTTGTATTCCAAATGGGAAAAAACATTGATTAACTCTTAATGATTGTACAATGGGGTTAATTTTATTGGTTTTGTTTTTATTTTATTTTAGATTACAACTGCACGAGAACATGCCTTGTGAAAATGCCACATTGTCTTACAGTAACTGTTCAAAGTGGTGACCACCTACTTCGCTACACAATTGATAGTGATGAAAAATTGATTGCGTCACGCGATGCAACATGTGTGGGGTGTTGTGAATTTTAATACATGCATCAGTAATCCAGGCATGATGTTCAGCTACTGTGTTGATCGCAGTCTCGTATACTAATGTCTTCAGGTGACCCCACAGAAAGAAATCAGGTGGCGTCAGGTCTGGGGTGCATGGTGGCCACTTCACAGGTCCACCTCTGCCTATCCATCACTCACCGAATGTGGTGGTAAGGTGACGACAAACTTCAAAACTGACGTGTGCAGGAGCTCCGTCATGTTGGTACCATATATGCTGGCATGATTGTAAATTCACATCCTCCAACAGAACTGGAAGTATGTCCTCTAAAAATTTGTCGTTAAAGGCGGCCAGTCAAACACGCCGGCAAAAAATAACGGCCAATCAGGTTGTCGCCGACAATGCCGGCCCACACATTAACAGAAAATGTCACTTGATGGCGGTGTTCAACCATCGCATGTGGGTTGATGTCGTTCAATACGTGACTGTTTTGACTGATGTGAACGCCATCACGCCTAAAAGAAGCCTCATTGGTCCACAACATCATGTGAGAAAATCCAGGTTCATTTGCGCATTGATGCAGAAACTAGCGACCAAAATCGACTCGTGACTGAAAATCAGCTGGTTGTAATGCTCGCACCTTTTCTCGATGAAAAGGGTGTAGTAGTTGTTCATGCAGAACCCTCAACATACTTTGGTGGCTTGCATGCTTTGTGTGAGCAATTCCACTTGTGCTACTTGATGGCGAATCGGCGATGCGTTCCAATACTTCCTCCTCAAAGTTGACTGTTCTAATATTGCGTCTCACGCCGGTGTCATACCTGTTCGTTGTAAGTGTTCCAGTCTCGCGTAACCGTCGGTCCACAGGCGAGAAGATTCGATGTCCTGGACAATGTCTGTTTGGAAATGTCTGTGCATACAGATGCTGAGCTTCACTCGTGTTACCTCTAACAGCACCATACATGAGATGCATATCTGCCATTTCTGCATCTTCGTATAGGAACACTAGGGAAAGGGGTGTACAAGTTAGCCAGGTCCTGTTTCAAGGAACCATCCCCGCATTTGCCTGGAGTGATTTCAGAAAACCCTGGAAAACCAAAATCATTTCCAGAGCTGGGAATTGAATACAGATCCTCCCATATGTGAGGCAAGTGTTCTACTTCTCGACCATGCTCTGTTGCTTCATCACGCTAACTTAATTATTTTATAAATACATTATATTTTGTTTCTAGTGTATTATGATGGATGCAATGTTGTGTTTTTTCATTAGAGGGTTTCGGGGAAATACAAAATAATCCAGGCTCTGACATCAACAACAGTGAATCGGATGAAGGAAGAAAAAATAGTCCGAGTGACGGTTGTAACAGCCACAACTTAGAAATATTGTTTTCTTATATTTTCAATTACCACCCCAACCTGAAAAACCTGCTACGACCAGAAACTGCCTCTACTTCCCTGCCTACCACAACTCGTGTGCCACAAATCACTGCTTGGAGCAGAGTTGATAACCAGCCTCCTTTACCCAATTTTGAAGTGGTCAGTCAAATAAAAGTACCCACTGACAACACATCTACTGAATTCGACTGCTTCAAAAATTTATTGACAAATTGAAGTTAAAACTTACAAAGATTGAGACAAACGGATATGCAGCTTCCACAATGCAGTCCACAAATCAGAATAACAAACTGAAACCAAATTCTATGTGGCACAGATAGTTAATTGTACTACTTCACTTCATAAAATGTACAACTTTTATACCATATTTTGCTTACTGTTTTGGCAAAAAGAGAACCAAAAATCCTTAACTATTGGTCAGAGGATCCATGCTCTTAACAAAATTTGCTCTAAAACTGATATCACATACAGATTCCTGTCAATATTTAGGACGCTACATATGAATGATAATGTATCATGGATGCCACGTGGTAGTAATGGATACAACCCATTGCACAAAGTCAGGCCAGTTTAGGAAATTTTTATAGATAAATGTAGAAGTGTACTATTTTAACCTTCTCAAAATCCGACTGTTGACGAGGGGATATGCCATATTCGGGGTAGGGTTGGCTTCGGTGTGTATATAAAAAAATCAAATAAATATGATGTGAAATTCTACATCAAAAGTGATACAAAAACTGGTTATATTCTGAATGCAGAAACTTACACAGTGTGAAGTGTTCAGCCACTTCCCCATCTTGGTTAAATATTTATAAAGTAGTTTTGTTTCCTTATTTAAATTTATACGTAAATCTTTTGTAACAGGTTATACGCCGTTTTCAGGGCGAGTTTGACAGGTGTCACACACACAAACAGACGCAAGCCACGTCACATCTTTAGCGCCAACGAACAGGGACTTAACATATCACCACCACCACACAGACGCGGACGCGTCACAACGGTATCACTTGGCCAACCAGACAATAGCATTGAATCTCTAATACAATGGCTCTGCAGTCAGTAGGTATTTTGTAACGGCACATGCTGTGTTTATGGATTGATTCTATACTACAATGAATGTTTATCATATGCTTTGGAATGAAAAAACAATGGCAGTGGAACATATTATGAAATACAGGAGGAATCTACCAAAAGACCAGGTGTCCCAAAAACTAAAGAAAGGTGAGTGCACTTTCCGCCACAAGAACCACATTTTTTTCAAGCGGGAAGATAAACGGGATGTGCACATGCTTTCCACAAAGCACAAAATGACTGCATCAAATGAAAGGCTTAGTCAAATGAAAGGCTTAGTCAAATGAAAGGCTTAGTCAAGTCATGAAGTCCGATGTGCTCCAATACAATGCCAACAAAACTGGTGTAGATTGTGGGGACCAGTACATGAGCTACTACCCATTTTAAATAAGATGCTTGAAGTGGCAAGAATAAGTTTTTCTCATTCATTTATGCTGGCGGTAATGTTCGCTTATATCATTTTCAAGCAATTGAAAGCTAACAAGAAGTGTTTTTGGCTAACTTCATCAAAGAACTGTCCCAGCAATTTGTGGGGGTGGTCTTGAATTATGCCAACAGAAAGCTCAGCGATTCACAATAAACAGAATGTGGGCTTGACAGTCCCCTGAAAAAATTCCAACAGAAAACAATCCTCTCAGTGAATTCAAAGTATGAGCATAAAAAAAACAGCCCAATGGCAACGGTAAAATAATTATGAAAGAAACAAGATCTTGCAGAAAGTCATGCAACATTTCACTCTATGTACCCCAGTTATTCACTCCATTTCACACAAAAGCAAAATAAGTTTGAAATATGGTGCAATATAAACTAATTTGTACGTATTGTGTAGTGTTTGTACTGAGTGCTTGACATGTTTTACTGTATATTTTCATTAAAAGCAAAAAAACACTGAAAAAATTTTTTTCCCACACTCAAACCCTCAAGTTTTAAAAGAATTTATTTTGTATGTACAAGCGAAATTTTCTTGTATTTTGTATGACACAACACACATTAAGGTAAGTAAAATTTGTTGAAAATTAAGAAAAGTTGCTTAAAATTTTTAGGAAACAGTATGGCATGCTTAACTGTATCCGAGCTCCAAAGTGTTAATGAAATTAACTTACTGTATTTTATTATGTAATATAAATTTTCATAAAACTATTTAAAATGTCATTGATTTTTCTTTGTAACATGTTAGATCATTGAGATTTAATGCAAAACCTATAAAAATTTGAGGATTAATGTAAAACCTACAAAAAATATCCTTCTTCCAAGTTCAAAATTTTCCCATTTAAAAAGTTTATGTAAAGAAAAATTTTTGCAGCAATGAGAAAGAATATGCTTTAAGGCATTTTTTTCCTCAATGAAGGTTTGCAAACTACTGAGGCCGAAAGCAGAAAATCCGTAGAACACACTGCACTATCGATACGACTAATAAATTCACAGGATTAATTTTTATCAAACTGAACAACCAGCACTATTGATCTTCTTTTGTCACTAATATTATTTTTATATTATTTAAAGTAATGAAATACATCCAAAAAAAATTTCTCTCCCAAAACAAACATTAACTACTTAATACTAAAGTTTGTCGCACACCACGTTAGTACTTCCCATCAAGTCTTGTACTTGAGCCCCACTTGGGCCGACAAATGTCGTGTTTCCATCTCGTCACATACCTGTGCCCCACTTGGGCTGACAAATGTCGCACACCAGTCCTCCTAGACCAGTGCACTAGCTCAATGATAACCCAGCCAAAAAGGCAAGGATAAAAGCAGGTACACGTATCTTGATCTGTAGTCAAGTACTCCGGAATTTACTGGCAGTACCTTTGTAGGTTATGTTACATTGTAGACCCAATTTAGAATTTCCACAGACACTGGCAAATTTAAAAAGGTTTGTCCCGAAATAATGTACTTCACTACAATACAAGACTTCTGGTTTATTACATTTCAGTTTACATTGACACGGAATACACTGTTCAAGTATTAGCACTGTGGATCCGGTTCACAGAAAATTATAACCAGAAACGCAGCACGACTATATCAGAAGATTAAATAAAATAAAGTCAGAAAATTTAGCACACAGTGAATACACACGCGCCGAAGAAGAATGAGTAGCCACCCTGGCTCTCCGCATCTAACGGCCTACATGTACGGGCAGAAACAAATTTTGTAAAGTTAAAGGTGTCCAAAAAAGGTTATAGCAGAAATGGCCTTGGTGCTACCCGTACATATTAAGTTTCGCCACTCCCATACTTTACTTCATGGAAATATTTCGGCCGCAGCCCCGCCCACGTCCTGTCCGGATCGTGTCACGACTTTGACTAAACATGGCGGAGGCAAACATTCCAGAACGAAGAGCGAAGGGGTGCCCACACACCATTCTCTCATTGGCTGGTTCTCGGTGGCGTGACCCTCATAATTCGTTCCACTATCTAGAACCCTCTAGGGCAAAACTAGAAACTACGTATTAAAAACAAGTAGCACCAAAACTCCCACGAAAAAAAAAAAACAAAACACTAAAAAAAAAAAAAAAAGCTACTGCCTCCTATAAAGGCCAACTGGCCATAACAACAAACATTACACCTTATCTAGAACATTCGAGAAACAAAGAACTGCCTCTCTACTCTTTCTTTTTGGAACCGAGACCACTGAAATTAAAGTTACAATTTTAAATATTATATTATGAAATTAAGATTACATAAAATATTAATTCACCAATAATAAAAAAAAACCTTACCCTACAATGCTACAAGTCCAACATCTCTAGTGAACCAAAGAATATCATTATTATTACTGTAGCTTCATTAAAACATACAAATTATGATTTTAAAACCTAACAAATTACATACCTTGAGAATCACCACCACTTGTGAAAACTGCAATGCCTTTTCCTTTATGAGACCCACGCTCTATAAAGCGTTTTTTGTCTTGCTGCATATCCATGGCACTAAAGGAAATAAAAAGTTTATGTTAACCTTTGTGATAATCATTCTATAAAATACAATTATCTAAATTTGCAGCTTGATAAAAAATTTATCCTATATCACACACACATACAGCCAACTCCTGATTATCAATAACAATCAAGGGAAGTGATGTAGATATTCCAGAGTAATAATTCAGAGTCTATCTCGTGTAACTTTTCCATATTTTGACATTTCTCTTATGAGAAATGTGTTTGGCGGTTCCAGTGTTTGGAGCTTTAAGGGGAAGTGTTAGACAATTTTATTGTAATTTCAGTTTTTGAACCGTAACGTTTATTCCAATTGTATTATCAAAAAGTTATCTTCGACAAAGCATACAATATATTCTTGGAAAAGTGCTTGACGTAAATAATAATGGAATCTGTCATTAATTTGTCTTGCAGAATCGTTGCAAGAGAACTCTTGAAAGTTAACCTATAGTTCTCTTGCAATGATTCTGCATGCCAAATTAATGAATGATTCCTTTATTATTTATACTTAGCAGTTCACCAATAATATATCCTATGCATTGTCAAAGAAAAAATTTTTGTAATACAATTTGCACCTATTTTATGGCTCTAAAACTGAAAATACAACAAAATTATCATAGTCCCCCTTAAACCTACCTGGCTTTCTGGAAAAGCATTGTCTACACAATCCTGTTTACAAGAACATACCAACTGACCTCCAATTATTTTTTTTACGTGCAGTATGTCTGCACTTTGCAAAAGTCAATGCATTAAGAGTGTGCATTAGATAAAGAAACACTGAAAACATCAATTGATTTCTACACTTGTTTCAAAGACAATATGGATATGTACTCAAAGACTATCTTAGATAATGGTATTTGCCAACTTTATGAGTAAATATTTATCCAGAATTACTAATTTCTTATGCGTGATCTCTTGCACCGCAGTTAAATGCACGAGGTTCCGGCATCAGAGATTGTAGGCCTGCCTCAGAAGTTCATACACTGGAAAGAGTTTTGTTTGAAACACCGCCCAAAACTATTGTCTAGGATTGCTATTGTTATTATTTTTCGCAAATCAGCTTCAAGGCACCTACAGTTGTAGATTAATGCTTTTAACACCAGGTAACGTGCCCGCGAGACTCGCGTGCTGCCGGAACAGGCAAAACTCGACAACAGGGAAGATTGTTTCTCTAGAAGAAGTTCGTGAAATGTAATACCAGTGCGCAAAATATCACGGAATATTTGGTCTCTCATAGAAAAATTGAACATCCTGGGTTCGGGCCCGCTGTGGTAATTTTCCAAAAAGGTTGCAATAGAAAAAGTAGAATGTCATGCGTTCGGACATAAGGCCGTAATTTTTCCGAAAATCTGGCAATAGATAAAAAATAATGTCCTGGGTTCGGACCCGCCGCGGTAATTATTCCGAAAATCTGGCAAATAGGCATGGAGGTGAAAGTTGAAGGCATTTACATTGGTACTCCCTTAAAAATAATAAAAAATTTACAACTTTTAAACTTTTTGAGATATCTGAATGAAATCTGGTACAGTTACATAACTGGACACGTAGAATGTGGATAAAAATGACAAGATGAATTTCTGAGAATATGTACAGAGTGTTATTCCCATTTTCGTAGTAGGATAATGGAATCAGGAATGTTGGGCTTATAAAAATTAAATATGTATGAAGGAAAGTGAACAGAGCACGCGTGAAAAACCCCTGCCAAAAGCTGATTCTCGTGACACAAACAGTAACAAATTTATAGACATTTACATTTTGATTCCATTAAAAATAGTTTAAAATTCATAACTCCTAAAGTAATAGGGATACTTGAACGAAATTTGGTACGGTCATGTAACTGTATGCGCAGAATTTGAAAAAAATATATAAATTTGATTTTGGACCGTAAATACTAGGTGTTGAAAAATATTTTTGAGTTGAACTAAAAATCACTAAGGGCGGATAGGAATGCGTTAGAATAGCGTATATTTTAGATCTCAGCTCTGTAGGTCAAACGGTTCAAAAGTTATGGGCCCCCAAATTTGGAACCCCTTAAACGAAATTGGAAAAATATTTTTGGTCGAAAACTCTTTAACCTGCTAAACTTTTACCAGTCATTCTAATAAAACAAAAATCGGAAAACATTTCGAAAAGAAAAAATTTGGGAGCACCCCGAAAAAAAGGGTACCCCTTAAAAATCAAAATTTCGAAAATCCGTAAAATGGAGTTCGAGATATTGTCGAGAAAATCACCCATACCAAATTTCAAGTCGATATCTAGAACCATTTAGATTCCACAGCCTGAAAAGCACAAAAAGTCCAAAAACAGGCCCCTCCGGTCACAGCATCTCCTCCCTGGGGAAGGAAGATGGTGGTCCGGGAGGTGGGGGGATCGACGGAGGAAGGATGGGAGGTGTGTTCAAATTCAGTTCGGGCAAGACACCACCTGCGGTGCGGGTGCTGCACACCAGCAAAGTTGGGCAATTTCGAGTTGCGCGTGAAAAAAACTTTCGTTCTTGAATAATGAATAGACCCTCTTAAGAGCTACCGCTGAAAGTGAAGACAGGAAATATGCCCTTGGACTTTTATCTTATTTGCTAAAACTCAAAAGCTGCGCTCTGCTCATGCTCAGACCAGAACATGTATGCCCCTTTTGCTCCAGGTTGTATAAATTGTAGTTGGAAGGTTTTTTTTATCTCAGTGTAACTCACTCCACCGCCACTTGTAAATATATTGTCAACAAAGGAGCAGGAATAAACAGAGGAACTGCAGACATGTTGACATCACTGAGCTGTTCATGAGTTGTGATATTAACATTAACAGATAACATACAAAGCTGGAAAATCTGCTTGCTGATCAAGCGTCAGTATTTGCAACATATTTTTTGTTACTGTCTGTTCTTGTAGCAAATGAAAAAAAATTATTTATATCATAAAAAACGAATATTTTTACTTTCTTCGAGACTCAATTTCATAATACCAGTACCTCATTTTTGTGCAAAAATATACCAACATCCTCTTGAGTGTTTCTTCAGGGCAAAACAAACACATGATAAACTAGATTTGCTTCTCCTTTTTTCACATACTGTTAATATTCGTCAAACACAAAATATACCTTTCTGGTCTGAGATGTGGTACAACAATTTTGGCTTAAATTGGACCACAATGATACTTCCCTCCTTGCTCGAGCTTCGCCACTTCTGCACAAAACTCTCTCTTTATAGTGGTGCATGGACAATATGCCCATATTCTCTAAGGTTCAGTCCATATCAATTCAGGCATGGGGTTATTTAACTGCCTCCTATGTTTTTGTAAATAACATAGACTACGTTAAAATTTATGAAAAAGTAATAAACCAGTATTCTTTTTGTTAAATAATTATTGGCAGTAGATACAGGCAACCAAAGATGTTGCCTGTAAATCAATCTTACAAAAGTGATTTACTGGAAAGAAATTTTAATGTTCTATTTGTGATGGTTCAAGATATTCTGTTGTGTTTTTATATGAAAGTTAATATAAATGTGATCAAAAATATATTTTCCATTTACAAAATGCTTTCAAGCTCTCTTGCCTTTCACATTATTTTACAAAATATTAAAAATTCAAAATGGTGATTCTAAAAAAATTTGTTATTTTTTTTACTGTTGGCAGTAGCAAGGAACAGGATACTTCACATACTGATAAGAACAATTTCCACATTTGAGTTTGACAGGGTGTCCAGTGAACAAGGATAAAAAATTTCAACTTTTCCAGGTTTTCCAATAGAAAAAGTAAATTTTCCACAAAAATTTAAGCAAAATATAATGTACAAATACAGTAGAATCCCATTACAATAGTTGTGGTAGGGGACATGATAATTAACTGCAGGAAAGTTATTCTCTAGTATACTATGTGTGATAATTCAGTTATTTATACATTATGGACATAAAATTATCACAACCTAACTGAATTTGCTCTATAATTGACCGATACTATGCTATCTTTTCGAAAATTTTAATTACAGTTAATTTAGTTTTGTTTAACAGAATTTTGTAAATCCCACATTCCATATTATCTTACGCCCCACAACAGAAATGCATACATGTATCAATTAGCTAGGCGAACTCAAGTTGCTAACATGCGTGAATACTATTTTTTGTTACTCTTGACCAATATATATTGTGCTGTTGTACAACAGGACACATTTAATAGGTTTTTCTTAACAACTCCACTGTTCTGAAGGACCATTTATGTCAAATAAGCAATATTTAATTCTATTACAAAATACTGGAAATTGCTCTACTAAAACATATTCCAGGTAGCAATGACATCTTTAACACAAATTGTTTTATCATTAATGATCTAAATTAATACAAAATATTAGTCAAGAAAAATAATGGATAAATTAACAACACCTATAGACACTCTAAGAGCATTCAGACTGAACTCCGTCACATATTGGTTATCACAATTTTGTGAAAAATATGGTATTACGGAATATTCTGACACTACCTACAATAAATAACTGCCATTTCAGAATAGGTTTGTTCATTAAACTTAGTTGCATTAAATAATTAAATTTTGCTGCAAATATGAATTAAATTAAATGTCATAAGTGCTGAGCATAACACAGCATTTTTGCATTTTTCTATTTTAGTAAAGCAAAGCATGTTTTTGGGAAAGCTTACAGAAATACCTAACAGTTGACAACTAAACGACTTTACTTTAGTAACTTCAAGAATTCCACAAATTTCCTTAAGAACCATATTTCCCTGACTTTTCCCTGTTTTCCCTTTTTTTTTCCAGGACACCCTGTTAAAAAGGATTTAAAACCAATGTTTATGTTTTCCCATGGGTAATTTTTTTTTTAATGAACACATTACGCATATTTCAATTTTGTGTGGAAGTCACAAAAGCATTCCAGCAAACATACATACCTGGCAAGTAGAGCACCACAGTAAATTTGTCTCAAAAACTCGTAATTCAAAAATTCTGAGAATTTTAACACTTTATGAGCTCCATGGTCACACATGCTTGACATGCTGGTTGGACCAGACATTTTTAAGTGTTTTAAAATTTTTTAACAAGTTAAATAGAACTATTAACTATTTTGCATTTTATATTTTAAAAAATACACATTTAAAAAAATATATATATATATATATTATTTTTAGTAAGTTATAATTTTACCCTTTTAAATTTTTTATCATATTTTTTGTGTTATTGAATTTAAAAAAACTCTGCTACATTGAAGAATATGCAATTTTTGACTGAAATTACCTATGTTTTCACATATCTCATATCTTAATGATTTTTAATGAGAGAAATAACAAATTAACATGCTATTATATTCTTATAAATTGTATAGTATTTACAAAAATAATAATTTGAAAACTTACACTATAATTTTTATAATAATAATACAAAATAACAATTCCTTCAGTTTCTTCACAAGTTAGTAAATACTTTATCAATTATATAAATAAATGAAACTATATATTTACATATTTTTATTTATTTCTACATATTATACATGCATTTATCATAAAATATTACAGTATTCGTAAAAAAAAATTATGTTTTTATTTTGCAAAACTAGTGTCCATGTTTCACCAAACAGAAACATGACAAGTAGAACAACACATTCATTTCATTTTATTTTATTTGCAAAAGTTCTTATATAAAAAATTCTTATACAAAAAAATTAAAATAAAGAAATATGTTGAAAAATCCATATATTGGAATTTTTATATAAAATGTAAACAGGATAAATATATGTAAATTTTTTCTTTAAAGTAAATTTTATGTCATAACTCTGGCAAAGTCAATGACTGCTGACATGTAAGACAACACTTATATTAGTCTTAATGTTACACATTTCATTTATACATACAATAAGAAAATTATATTTGCTGTAATAAATAAAAAATCTTATACTTCAGAGTAAAATTTGCTGAAACATTTTGGCAGTTACAAAAACTCTTTTAACAAGTAGGGCACTACTGTTACTTTAGTTAATCTGTACTTATACCAGTTATTATAACTCATTTAATACATATATAATGTACAGTTACAAAATTTTTTTTTGTTTTGAGTGAAAGTATCAACATTTTTTGAAATAAATAAATACTGTAATACTGGGTCACTACTATAGTTACATCAGAGTATCTGTAGTAGAAAATACATTATATATTTTTAACATTAAATAAAAAATATCCAAACAAAATACAGAAAAAAAAAGTTCTTGAGCAAAGGCATCAAAACATTCTTACAAATACAGAAATACAGTGAACCCCCGATAACTCGGACCTCGATGTCCCGGACTTCTGATAACTCGGACAGAATTTTTAAAAAAATTTAAATAATTTTTAATTAATTATTTCTTGGTTAAAAGACACAAAAAATCGTTTCTGCTGGATTTAAATTCATCACATATTTTAGAACAGTATTAAACTTAATAACGTAGTCATCCATCGCTACTTAGCCTTTAATAATCCCACAGTAAATATCTGGCAAGTTCCGTGTGGTAAAATGTTGCTAGCGAGGCGCGCGATGCACGAGTAAAGATGCCACGCAGCAGGCCGACCTCTCACTTCTTTATCTTTCCTCCCTCTTCGTCCTGCGAGCAAGGCACGCACGTGTGTCGTAAACAAACATTTCAGTGTGGTACTTGTGAAATAACGGTAACTACGGGTTACAATGGTACATAAACGGAAAATTATTTTGTTCTGATATGTACAATGTATTCAGGGTTGCAAAACAAATTGTCCCGGACATTAAAAATACAAATTAAAAATCATTGCTTTGCATTGCAATGTAGAAAAATTGGTGAGAAGGTTTTACGCCCCTTTAACAACAATGTTTTCAAGAGCCGGTGTGGGTGGTGAAAGAACAACACAACATCCATGCCCAAGCCGGACACGATGAGTCACGATCGCTGGTTGATGATGCTCTGTTGATAACGTAAAAGCGTCTGGAGAGTTGTAACGTTTTATGCGTGAATCGAATTTGTTTGTAAACTACTTTACGGGAAATAATAACGTACATGTAATGGACCGTAAAATGTAAACGTCTTATGCGGGATAATTTTAAACGATTTTCATTGAGTGATGCACATGAATGGATTAACGGGCCTTGGTCCCTTAGAGTTTTGGGAAAATCCGCGTGACGGCGCCACAGGTACCATCCTCTAGTCCATATCTCTGTCTCCCTCCCGTGTTTCCGCTCTCGCTCAGTTATGAGAGGAATTCCATAGCGCGATAAGATCTCCAGCAGAGCAGTGCTCCGTCCTAACGACCTAGTGCGTCTGGTGACTGCTGCAGTGTTGTCAACCCTAAGAAGACATTAGCGCGTTCTTGGAAGGTAGGGGGTTATTCGCTTCCTTTCTTCAGCTAGGCTGGGATCAAGGTTTGGCCGGGATAGCGATGGCTTTACTTTGCGGAACTCTTTCACGTAGCCGGCTAACGATTGACATTCATACTTGCATGGGATCTATCAAGATCATTTACTTAATGTTCATTTCAACCTTCAGTAACAAACAGCTCATTAAAAGTTAGAAAGTGATGCCTGGAATCGTACCTCTTGTAAGCCAACCATATCCGGCGAAATATCTCACCTGGTTGTGCTATCTTTGCTTCCCGTTTTTCCCTTTTCTTTACTTCTACCATAAGTTTTTCTTTTATAATACACTTAATTTTTACTATGAAATAGTCAGCGAATAAACTGATGAAGAGTGTTTGTGCTTTATGTTTTTAGGTTTTATGTAATTCCATTCGAAAGATTAATTAATAGGTCTAGGGCCTGCCTGAAGTACAAAATTTTCATATATTTTTGCATAACTTGGAAATAAGTTTTGCCAAATGCATAAAGAATATGTACAGAAACACGAACGTATCTCAAACAAAAATACAAACAATGTAATGATGCCCACACAGTTAGTAAATTATAAACACAAAGTTAATTTAAAATAGTTAATTTATAGCAAACTTCGTATTTTAGGATTAGGCGTACAAGTCACAGGATGCTCTCAGTTTTGTCTAGCAAACGTTTCAATGAACTGCTCATGAAAATAAAATATTAAAGCATTCTAAATAATGGGGTATTTGAATTATGTTCTTCCTAAATGTAATGTGACGCCGTCAGTAAGAGTTTTGCTCAGTTAAAACAAATAATGAGACAGGCATTCAGTGATTCAATAACACAAAATGTTACTATTCAGTAAGCGCTTTAAAAAAACCACTTGGAAAGTGTTTAGTTACTAAAATGAATATAAATCAAACACTTCAGCAATCTATTTCTATAACCTGAACACCAGTTTATGCAAATTCCGTATTTTAAGTAGAATAAATTTTGGCGATGATTTACATTGGCGCAAGCCACTTTACATTTTATTTGTTGAAATGTTGGCACATTAGATAGGTAATTGCTATATTACGATAGTTAATTACAATACACACGCAAGACATAAAATATGGCAACCAAATAAGACAATGCACACAATGTTTTAGACAAAGTTGCGTGTGTGAATGTGTCACTCGGGCGAGCTATCGGTGAGAAGACTGCGCGCCAGTTTAGCGGCGTGTGTTTACGCCCACACTACAGTGACGCGGATACGTAACACGGAAGCGTTCACGTAAAGCACTCAGTTTTTATTTTACAGTGAAACGTAAACGTCCGCTCGCACGTATACGGATTCACGTAAGTAAGCTGGTCAACTCTCATCTCTTCCGTCTCCGTGCTTCCGTGTAACCAATAAGAAACGATTGTATTTTCTTCGCCACCATCTTGATTGAAAATTTTGAACACTTGGCGTTTTGGCGGTTAAAATCGTCCACATAATCTCGTTACTCAAAATTCATTATTATAATTTTTATGTTTATAAATACAGACAAATGCCATCAGCAGAACAATTTTAAACGTTAAGTCAGGTAACGTATCATACGTTGGTGCTACAATAAGAAGTTTAGTATACTTTAAAAAGTATATTATTTACAACTGTTTTAATTTTTATGTGCCTGAACACTTGTGTACGGTTTATCTATGCTATTTACGAAATATTTAAACATAATTTGACAACATTAAAATTAAATGCGAGAGAAAATTATATTATTTTATTAGGTTATAAGCCTGTACGTATCCGTGCATTGTAGAATTACCATTATTATTTTGATCCATCGGCTTGTTCCGCGTACGTTTTCTTACGTAACCGTGACCATGTTTGTCACTGTAGAACCGGCCTTAGAGGCTAGGATGTGCCGTGATGCGCGTGCTCTGTCGCCCTAGGTGCTTCCGTCATTCTAGGCCTCGTACGGGCAAAATACGTCGGAAATTGATGTTTTGAGGGTCCAGTATAAACAAAAGTGTCAGCAATCTCAATATGACAGCAATATCCATATAAACTCGCAGTAGTTAAATGAATTGCGTAATTCAAACAATCTGACTGAATAGTTTAAGAAAGGACATTACATTTTAGCTTACCATACAAAATAAGTAATCAGGCCTGTGGTGGCTGAGCGGACATAAAAGTGTTTAGGGTTCGATTCCCGGTGGGGTTGACACCGTAGGGCCGGATTCGTCGTGGAACTGGGCCGACTACTCATCTCGTAATTACAAACCGGTCGAGAAGCCGCTGCTTGGAGCATGTAGGTCTGGGTCTTCCAACGCATTGTAAAGCAATACAAATAAGTGCTCAGAAATCTGAAATATTATAAATTAGTTCGGAAAACAGCCTGACAATATAATCATAACCTTTCAATACTGTATCGCAATCGGAGCTCTAAAATATTAAAAACGCTCGGCGAAGCATATTTTCAACACTTAAAATCGATGGTGCAGATGCAAAACCTCGTATGTCAATTTTTGGCAGTATTTACATTTTTACACATTGTTCCTCGGCAATAACAAGATTGTCTAACAAATTAGTGTTTTTTCCAAAGCACATTTTATTATATTGATGCAAACTAAAGGGCTGTAAAATTCCTTCCCCGCCAGAGTAAGATTTCATCTCCAGTTTATCCGCCCATCTGAGCTCTTTCCAATTGTGACATACGAGGTTTTGCGTCTTCACCATCGTAATACTTTACATTGGCCAAGGAAACACGAAATAACATAAAGTGGCAATGCAAATGGTATGCGCGAAAATATTTCTAAAATTTGTTCCTACATGTTTTCATTTAACACACATTATTTTGCAAGGCTTATACATACTATATTGCCAGCAGTGCATCTTATATCTGTTATTACTGAAAATTGACAAACAGCAGTTTAAAAATACAATAAAAAATCTAATCGGACCCCACTCTGTTGTTCCTTAACTAAATGTTTAGAGGTAAAATAAATTACAGTGTAATGAGCTTACCTCTTCCATTTTTTCACACTTTAACACTTTACTCCCAAACTATCTGACATGATTCTTTGTATTATTAAATTGTAATGCACTTACACCTTTGAATATATTTACCAGGCTTTAAATAAAAATTTTAACAAACTATGTAACCGCCTGGCAAGTTGTGTTTGTCACATTACTTGAACTGTTGAACTTCAGGCGATGACCCTGCCATTTTAAGAAAATCTGGTGCAGAGCTCGTTGTAGAATTCTTAGATAATTTCTTACAAAATTAGGTACTATATTTTGAGATAATAACTTTGTGGAAAGCCATATTTTGCTTTGGTGGACAGCTTGGAACGTCACCATTTACAGCAGTAACAATGCACATTACTTTAGTGTAAAGAGTATTTTAGAATTTTCATTTGAAGAGAAATTAGTAACGCGTTTCGAAGTTACCCAGGCCGGTGCAAAGTAACCTCACTCTATGGTATTTTTAAAGTGCATGAGGATTGAAAGTACCCTACAACCCTCTGAAATATGTTTCCAGAATATCGTCTGTTTCTAACCCATTGCTACAATGCTCACCAACCAATTATACAGACCCCTTAAATTTAAATTACTGCCAAATTTAATTGCAGTAAAATTTCCTGTGTGTTGTAACATTGCATTACATTTTTTTACCAACATATTTCAATACAACTAATAATAGAACAGAAGCACACTAACGATAACTATTAACAACTGCATGCCAATGTGGAAAAACTTTAAAGTTTTTACAAAAATTATTGAACCAACTAGCATAGAACTCTTTTCATATAAGGCAAAGCTAATTACAGCGTATCGTGGAGAGAAAATGTTCCTGAACTGATTCTTATAAGCACTAATTATACTGTACAGGATTATACGGTAACCTACAAGCTATCATCTGGCAATAGTTTGAAATACAAAGACCAGTCCACATGAAACAAAACAATTAACTAAGAAAGTTTACACAATAGTTTTAGCAAAAAATTATGTGAGTAATGGTATCTTCTTCAGAATAAAATATCAACAAAATTCAAAAGGAATCCCATTCACAACTTTTCAACGTACACTTGTCTACAATGTCATATCTGAAATTTAGGACTACTCATGTCACATTTAGCAATAAATCATATTACTTAGCTTTACTACAAATATTGAAGGTTTTGTAGACTGTGTGAATATATGTACTTAGAATAATTTTTCCAGGTAAAATATCATTTGTAATTATGAAAATTACTTTGCCACACCTAATAGCTCACATATTGCCAGCAGTGTCCTGACATTATTACTTCAGAATGTATGTCTCTGCAACAAGTTAACGTTTCAGGATGAATATTTGTCATAACATTCCTACTAATTATGTACCTTTCACAACTACCTCTGTTGTAATATAAATCCATTAAGAACTAAGAGAGGCTGACTATACTATGTACATACATTTAAGTTTATCAGGCGTGACATGTTTCCTGCCACTCGTATAATCCATGTTTAATGATCACTTATCAGTAAGCTCGAACGGCAAGAATGGTTTCAGGAAAACATATGAACACTTGAAATCTTAACACATGCATTTTACTTAATTAACATGTGAAGCCTACATACACAAACTTCATTCACATATTTTCCAAATTTACAAATACATGTATAAATTGCATCCACATAAAATGGTGAGTACAGACAACGCTGTATACAAAATACAGCACAGTCACTATTTTATGTTCAGACGCTTATACTGATATATTTCGTTTCTTCGTGGCTTTCGGGCTATCAGCCACATTAGGTGGATCTCTGACTCTCATGCCTCTGGGTATGCGAGGGTCAGCTAACTCTGGTAACATGCACTGCATGAAGAATTTCTTCAACTTTGGAACCATGACATTCTGCCATAAAAGTTCGTCCTTTTTAATAAGAGTCATTTTAATGGCATCGTCGATTATTATCTAATATATACATTGGGACAAACACTCATAGAATTTGTGCATGTGCCATACCTATGAAAACAATAATTTATCAACTCTAAAAATGTTAAAAGTGACAATAAACGCCTTTACTCATGCAAACCCATACGCTTTCAGGCATTGTTTGTGTAAAACAGCAGATTTCTCCCATGATTCACTGTGTTGATGTTCCGGGCCAAGGGGTACGATGTAGTCAGTTTTTCCGTCACAAAATCATGATTTTATTTTAAAGGTATATAAAATCCTCCAGTTACACATAAAGAAATACAGAAATGATCACCGCATAAGTCTCAACATGTATATACTACATATTAAAACTGAAGTTGCTTTAAGTTTAAAAAAAAGTACACAGATTTGTAGTGGACAGAGGACTCGCCTTTCACCTAGTCAACACGGGCTCGAACCCGATGGAATCAACCAAATTTTTGCTGTGTTTTAATGTTGGTCATTAGGTTTTTTCCCGGAGTACTGTAGTTACGCACACCCCCACTAAATCTCTACATTACTTAATATTCATTTAAATTCATCCTAATCGGCATTTAGTAAAAACTCGTTCGATTTGTTAGTTAAATGAAATCAATAATTTACTTTCTTAGTCTCCTCACGAACTTCTTGAACGATTTCCTCATACGCAACTGGTGTAACCCCTTCGATTTCTTCGGAACCACAGTCATTTTGTCGTGATAATCGTCGAGCAGCATAAGATCTCTTTATAGCCTTTGAAAGTTTGTTCCTTTTAGTTTTAATATAACGTCTGCCATTCTTTAATTTCTGTAGTGCCATCGCACAAAAACCTGTATTATTTCTTGTAAAATTACATTTAACGTTGTACTTAACACAATGGCAAAGTTTTGAACTAGAACAGTGAACATAGTATTGCCTAACAATCATGACCGACCACTGATAACAACACAGCACTGATTCACAGAGCACCTCATTTGAGGGCAGAAACGACCAGGGCAAGGTTAGGCAGGTAGAAATACCCATCGCGAGTGTAGATGATGTTTGGCAACCCTGAAATAACAAGCTCGCTCTTCCAGCTGGATTCCCAGAAGAGGCAGGCCACACCTGCCAGACACTCCCAGACTTCCTGCCGCCACGTGCGTGGCAGGTTGCATTCGAGATATCCTGGAATAACAGGCGCCGAGAAAACATACACTCTTCTTGTAATAGCTATTCGGTTTAAATATTATGATAAGTGAAATTTTTATAAATTTTTTTAAAGTCCATGGATGAAACTACTTCGTGATTGTACTCATTTTATTTTTTCATGATTTATTTATGCTTTTACGTGTATACGAAAAAGACCATATTTAGCATAATGCACATTTAATACAAAAATTTTTTCAAAAATTTTAATTGATAGCTTACATAGTGTACTATTGTTATCTCAAAAATTACTAATATATCTCTTCTGGTTCTCCAGAAACCTATGGCACGAAATGTCGAAAATTGTAACTTTGAGAACCTATAATGCTGAAACTAGAAGTTTTAGAAGTTAATCTTTTTGGCACAAAAGCTAGTCTATAGGATACCTATATGTAGGGATAATTAGCTATAAAATTTTTCGGGTCCAACAGCCTTAACAAGATTTTGTAGTCTTAATTTTTCCATGTTTACTATACACCCACAAAATCTTTTTCTTTATTTTAGAAGAAATGGTCACATTATGAACGAGTAAATATAGAAAAAAATTTACGTTTTTTATATTCTACACCACAAAAATTTAGAAGGTAAATTTTTGAAAACCCCTTATAATGGCCACGCCCCATTTTTTGGGCCTAAAGTTTGGTCAAAAATATGCTGCGATTACGCGAGTAGATACGGTAACTCTGTAGAACATGATTAAAATTTTATTGCTTTATAATATGACAATTTGTGTAAGAATAAAGCTGTAAATTATGTGTTCTATGATGCAATTTAAATACATAAAATTAAATTTTAATATTAGTAGTGTTAAAATGTGTTCACATAATGTACAGTGACCCAGAAGGATTGTTAATTACAGTACCTTTTTTATTTATGTATACGAAGAAAATTATTTTTATACCTTTGTAACTTTGTAGGAGGATAAAGTAACTATCAGGCTAGCAGTTGGCTGCTGCCCCTAAGCTATGACATACGGACGTAAGGTATTTTTTAATGTAAACATCTTGTGTGAGATGCGTGTGGTCACGTGCGGCGTTTGTATTGCACGAGACTGTACCGGTTGACCTTGACTACTACCGCTCGCAACCTCCCTAGCTTATCTCCAACGATCATTTCTTATCTCTCTCACGCGTGCAGGCACATTGGCTGTCGGCAGCCAGACGAAAACTTTTATGTGATAGAAGGGGTCACGTGCGGCGTTTGTATTGCACTAGACTGTACCGGTTGACCTTGACTACTTCCGCTCGCAACCTCCCTAGCTTATCTCCAACGATCATTTCTTATCTCTCTCACGCGTGCAGGCACATTGGCTGTCGGCAGCCAGACGAAAACTTTTATGTGATAGAAGGGGGCCTGGTGCCAGCGTCTAGCACAGAGATAAAAAAGGATCAGCCAGAAGTAGCAGCATAAAAAATAAATAAAGATCTGACTGGCCACATTGTTTGACATTCTTTCATAGTCCTCCACGTTACATTAATTTTCCCACTGCATGGCGGCCCTCCCGTAACTTGATACGATAGTTACGAACAAAACAGTATTTATTGTAGCTTCTTTTGCTTGTAGAAATAATAGTGTACTAATTTCTTCACGTTTCTTGTGATTAATGACTGATTACCCCACCTCCCCTGACACCCCATGATAACACGGACAAATCGTAACTCGGACAGCTTCTCTCCCCTTTTAGTCCGAGTTATCGAGGGTTCACTGTACTTGAATTCTGAGGCACTTCTACTCTTACAATGAGTTATCTTTAGTAGAATTACATTATTTTACATAACCTAAACTTAATTTTTGAAAAAAAAAAAAAATAATAAAAAAATTTAAAAAATGCTTTTAAGAGAAAGCATCAAAAACATTCTTGCACATAGAGAACTACATTTACAACAGTTTACCAGCAGTAAAATCATTACACAGTTTTTACATACAATAAAAAATACCTTAGCTACATTTTGAAAAAAAAATTACAAATATTACTTTTAATGAAATAAATGTGATATCCTTAGCAAATCCGGGGATTCTAGAATATTAAGTAACTACTTCAGTTACTTTTGTTAATTAGTACAAATTATTACACATTGCATTTATACATAAAACTATAAACACACAGATTTTTTTTTAAAAAAATTATACACAGGCCTTTGAGTGAAAAGTCACGGAAACCTTCTGGCACACACAGAGAAATGTGACAAATGTAATACCAACAAATATTTTCACGTCTTTCAATTTTGCAAGTAGGCCTACCCTAGATGTTTGCGTTTCAAAATAGGTTTCCTAAATGTTTATAATTCAGGAATAACATAGAAAGTCAATTTCACTTTATCTGTACAAGTTACCACGTATTTTATATACATAAGACATAAAATACTCAAACTATTTAAAACAATAAAGATATACAGATTTAATCACAAATACATTATGCATACTTTGTTTTGTGTGGAAGTTACAGAGCATTCCAGCAAACAGACACACCTGATAAGTAGGAAATCACTAGTATTCTAAAATTTCCAGAAAAATTGGCGAAAGGAAAAAAACCAGGAAATAAACTATGTTTTTTTCTGGAAAAAAAAACAAAAAATTGGGAAAAAAAACTTTAAAATCATTATGAAACTATACTAAACCTGTGGTGGCTAAATAATATATACACTCGTAGACACAATTTAAGTATCACTTTTTTAAAAACCGATTTAAAATCGAAGAAGGGGCACAATCCACTTGAAATTTCCTGAAAGAGTGTAAACAGGTCTCAAGTTTACAATGTGAAGTGCGTATGGTCGATTCCAAGTGGATCTCGGGGGGTGGCAACCCTCCAACTGCCGAAAATTGGCAAATGTCGTTTAAGTTTTGTTTAAATGAGCCTTTCTCTGCAGCTACTGAAGGAAATGCGCTGAAAATCCTGTCAGAGGTGGTCCTTTTCCTGTCATTTGGTGCTCTGTTAAGTTTTTCAGGCTGAGGCCAAAACCCCTATTGCATACCCTCAAATTTAAACATCCCCCACGCCCAGAAAAATTGTGCGATTGCAACTTTTCTGGAAGGAGCAACTTGGTTTTGTGGCTAAAAAGGTCCTTTAAAGGTTTGAAAAAAAAATCTCAATTTTAAACCCCTTTTAGAGGTTTTTCGCATTTAGGCCCCTTGCGATTTTCCTACTTAAAACATCACCCAACGGAAAAAATTACTGGGTACATTCCTACCGCGCATCTCGCTGACTGCTAAAGCAAACTTGCGCCATCCGCACCTTCCTGGAGACCTACCCTGTCGCTTTACAACCATTATGGTGAGGCACCGGAAAAAGAGGGTTGAAGATGATTTTGACCTGTGGTCAACAAGGATTGTCGTGTGGTGTGCTTTTTGAGATACGCGCCAAAATCTCATTCCGTTTGTAGAGCCACAACCCCCTTTAAAAGAGCTAAACAGTAAAACCACCCCCTTTTTAACCCCGCCTACGAGTGTACTTTGTGGGCAAAATGTTTGGAAACTCGGGTCAAAGCAAGGTACCTGCACCAGTTACGTACCCTGTAAACGGCATTACAGTGCAACAAAGAATAACACCCCTTTCAACCACCTTTTAAAATCACTGAACGTCCTTAGAGAGAAAAATCGTCGTTTTTGAGACTGCACGGCAAACTTTTAAATTTGAACGCACATTCCAAATGCTTTAACAGTTTTACGTGACATGCATTTCCTTTTTGACAATGAAATCACTGCAGTCGTTATGTTTTTGAACTGTCTCGTGACAGAGAAGCTTTTAGAGTTGATGGATACTGACTGCACAAATATTAGTTGCCGAATACTGCGCATTATGCGTAGTCCAAGTCATCATCACCTCCATGGTGTATTGGTTCCGCTCGCGTCTTTCATGCTGAAGGTCCGATGTTCGCATCCTCGCTAGACCATGTTGTTTTATTGTTGTGTACGGTAATCAAATTTTCTGGAAGGTTCAGGAACAGAGGTCGATGTTTCCGGAAACACTAGGGTGTTTCCGGGGAACAAATTTCAAGAATGTTCCATTAGCCTTTAAATTCATCCTACGTGCTCTGGCGTTATCAGTTTTTTCGTGCCCAGAAAGCAAGTCGGTCATCTTGGACAAAGGTTACGCTGCATTAAGAGGCTCTGGTGCATTGGTGTACAGTACCCGGAAGACATGTGCTGTATCTCTTCATGTCGGTAAGGAGTTACATTTTAATCATATAAATTACGTAACTGTTTTAGCTGTATACAGTAGGAATGGTACTGAGCCCATTCTGTTGTTGTCCTACAGATTACTTAAGACGATGCACGTCACATCGTAACTCTCATTGACGATGCGGGTTTGTCCCATAGGAATGTTGCCCGAAGAGTTGAACTGTCCCAAAGCGTCGTCACGAGGACATACCAACGATTTCCGGCTACTGGAGGCTGCAGACGTCGCCCTGGGCAGGGACGAGGGCGCTGTACCTCAAACCGGGAGGACCGAGCGATGCGTCACTCTGCCTTACAAAATCCCTCCACCAGCGCGGTATCCATAGCTCAGGACCACCGAGAGATGACAGGGCACCCTATAAGTTCCAAAACTGTTCGGAGGAGGCTAAAGGAAGGTGGCCTGCATTGTCGGCAACCTGCAAAAGTCCCAGCTCTGATAAGAATTCACCGTAGAGAGCGTATAAGGTTTAGTCAAGATTATGGAGCTTAGCTGTATCAAGAGTGGCGCAACGTAATGTTCTCCAACGAATGCCGCATTAGTCTGGAGAGCAACGACGATTGCGGGAGGGTGTACCGCTGTCGTGGGGGTCGGGCGCGACTGAGGAACATGAAGTCGGTTACAGCGTTCGGAGGCGGTTCAGTTATGGTTTGGACAGGCATCATGGCCAACAGAAGAACCGAGCTGGTTCTTGTCCCACCCCCTGGGTTGACCGCTGTATGGTACATGAACGAAATTCTGCAGCCTCATGTCCTACCCCTCCGACAACAGATTGGGAACCAATTCAAGTTCCAACAAGATAACGCAAGATGGCATACTGCCAACGTGACAACCAGGTACTGTGATGAGAACAACATAACAGTTTTAAGGCATCCTACTTGTTCGCCCAACATGAATCCCATAAAACACGCGTGGGACGAACTCAAGAGAAGGTTCTGAAAGTGCCGACGGAAACCAAGAAACCTCCAAGAACTCTACGCTGCTCTGGTGGAAATCTGGAATGAAAGGCCACAGGAGTTTTTCCGGAGACTCATCAGAAGCATGCCCACCCATTGTGCTGCTATTCGCAGGGCACGAGGAGGAAACACCCTGTACTGAACTGTTTGTTTCAAGATGGAATGAAGTTTCTGTCTTATTGTTCATTTGAGAGTAATTTTTTGTTCCAATAACTTCATTTGAATTGTTTTGTTTGTACCCAGCAGAAGACAGCATTATTTTTCAATAAATGATGGAATCTTCAAAAAGGTTTTTACTGTCCATAAAACAAACCGTACTGCACATTCTTACTGTAATCCGTAAAAGCTTCTCTGTCACGAGACAGTTCAAAAAAGTAATGACTGCAGAGATTTCATAGTCGAAAAGGAAATGCAAGCCGCTTAAAACTGTTAAAGCATTTTTGAATGGGCGTTCGAATTTGAAAGTTTGACATGCAGTGTTCAAAACGATGATTTTTCTCTAACGAGATTCAGTGATTTCAAAAGGGAGTTGAAAGGGGTGTTATTCTTTGTTGCACTGTAATGCCGTTTACAGGGTACGTAACTGGTGCTGGTACCTTGCTTTGACACGAGTTTCCGAACATTTTGCCCACAAAGTACACTCATAGGCAGGGTTAAAAAAAGGGGGTGGTTTTACTGTTTAGCTCTTTTAAGGGAGTTGTAACTTTACAAACCGAATGAGATTTTGGTGCGTACCTCAAAAAGCACACCACACGACAATCCTTGCTGACCACAGCTCAAAATCATCTTCAACACTCTTTTTCCAGTACCTCACCATAAGGGTTGTAACGCGACAGGGTAGGTCTCCACAAAGGTACAGATGGCGCAAGTTTGCTTCAGTAGTCAGCGAGATTCATGGTAGGAATGTTCCCGTTAATTTTTTCCGTCGGGTGATGTTTTAAGGAGGAAAATCGCAAGGAGCCTAAATGCAAAAACCTTCTAAAAGAGGTTTAAAATTGAGTTTTTTTTTTAAACCTTTAAAGGACCTTTTTGGGCACAAAACCAAGGTGCTCCTTCCAAAAATGTTGCAATTGCACCATTTTTCTGGGCGTGGGGGATGTTTAAATTTGAGGGTATGCAATAGGGTATTTTGGCCTCAGCCTGAAGAACTTAACAGAGCACCAAATGACAGGAAAAGGACCACCTCTGACAGGATTTTCAGCGCATTTCCTTCAGTAGCTGCATAGAAAGGCTCGTTTAAACAAAACTTAAACGACGTTTGCCAATTTTCGGCAGTTGGAGGGTTGCCACCCCCCGAGATCCACTTGGAATCGACCACACACACTTCACGTTGTAAACTTGAGACCTGTTTACACTCTTTCAGGAAATTTCAAGTGGATTAGGTCACTTTTCGATTTCAAATCGCTGTTTGAAAAAGTGATGCTTTAATTGTGTCCACGAGTGTAGTAACTTATATAAGGTCAATAAAATAGGATAAAAGCGGAGAATTAGACTCACTCATTTATTCTGAATGTTTTCTTGCTAGCAAGGAAAAGGAATGTGCAAAAAAAGAAGGCAAACAAGAGAACTTAACAGATTCACGAGAACAGAAACTACAGAAGCATCACAATACTGTAATTTGAATAACTTGTTTACTAATAATCAGGAATACACACATCATCGAAATTCATAACTGAACACCTGCAAACAGCAATCAGTATTAAATTTCACATGTCTATTACATCACATCTGGAAAAAAAAACACTAATTCCATGAGAACATTTTTTTTCCAAGGTAGATAGTTTGTACAAAAGAAAAGCAGTGGGCAAGACGCATTGATATGGAGACTGTGAGCGAAGGAGGACTGTTGGAGTTATCATTTTTACTGGGTTGGCATTGGCAACACTTGTCAAGACTCACTCATATAAGTTGTGACTCCTGGTGCAGTATGATAACTATTTCTAAGTTAATTCACGTGCATATTGTTTATTTTTCTAAAATACCAAGTGTTTGGGCTCCATTTTCGGGTGGAGGGGACGGTGACAGATGATGTCGAGGAGGAAGCCAGCTGAAAGGAGAGGTGGGGAAGCAGGAGGGTGGCAGCCGGCATTCTCTGGTGAATCGTCGGGTCAGAAAGTAGAAACTTTGTGTAGTGGCAATATGAACTTGGTTCATCTTCTACAAAGATTACTGTTGGGCGAGGTGTCGACTACAGTGGAGTGATGGACAACCCAATCTAAATATATGTAGAACATCAGACTAATCACCCCAATAGTGATTCGAGCCTTCGAGGGAAGAAACGGTTTATTTCTTTATCGATATTAGAATTCAGCCACTTGGTGACTTTCTACAAGAACGTCAGGAAATAGTGTCTCTTAGCCTTCCCTGATGTGTTTGGCTGTCGTCGGCTATGTATAAAATTAATGGAGTTAGAAATGTTCCTCGTTTGTATATGTAAATGGAACCTTTGATTTGGTTTTCGTGTGTTATACTTGTCCCTTCAATTTGTAAATACATAGTTGTACAACTGTACCACTCTGCTGCGGGTTTGAATCTCGCGCAGGTGTGGAGACCATTATCTTGGGCACCGTATTTTTTCCTTCTTTTGTGTGAAAGACGAGAGAGGTATACTTTCCGAGAGAAGGGAAACATGGCGGGTAATTCAGCCACTGCATTTTTGTTTGCTTTGGACAGGGAGGAATTAGTTAAATATTTAACAGATGCCGGTTGGGGGTTTCGATAAGGATGACAACACGACTCTTTTACGGGCGTGTATTGTTTCGTATGTAGGAACATTCCGATAGGTAGAAAATGCCATCAAGGCGGAAGTCCCTGAATATGTTCAGGGTGCTCCGATGAATGCGGAGCAAAGTTTGTTTTTGCAAAGTTTGATATCTGTGCCAAAGTTGGGTGTTCTCGAAGCGGAAAATGTATTGAATTTTATTTTGGCCTTGGATGAATTGTGGTTATGTAAACCAGTAAAGCAGAAGTATTTCCTGCAATCTCTTGCCTTAAAGGTCACAGGTGTAGCTGGTACCATATTGTCGGAAGTACTGGGACGGGGTGAGGGGTGTACATACCAAAGGTATAAACGTGCATTGTTGAATGGGTGTCTACCGACACTTGGTGTACATTAAAATTTAGGTTTGTAAATCGTGCTATTGAAAAGGGTAAAGCGGAATCTAGTCTGTATTATCGGGACTTAAAAGGGGACAGAACCAGTCGAGTTGTGTCCACAGACTACAACCAAGGAATAAGTTGGTGGATGAGGTGTTCTTCGGGATAAGAGTGCGGAAGCCCGGGAAGGAATTTGATTTGGGTGCAACAGTAGGTGGGAACCAGAAGCCCCTTGATTCAAATGGGGTAGAATATGATTGGTGAGATTGGAATGAGCGCTGTAGCAATTGTTCCAACTATGGATATCAAACTTGAGATTGTAAGCAAAGGTCGATATCTTGGGAACAGAGGAGGTGTTTTTATTGTCGGAAGGAAGGGCATTTTCGGGCAGAATGTCCCAAGCTCGATAATCGAACAGGTTCAGAAAACTAAGTCTGTCTTCTTCGTGGTGGGGTGAAAGGAGTAGCAGTAATTTGAATATCCCCGCGCGATTCCAGTTTAAGGGAGGTGCTTCCAAGTCGGGTCCATGTGTTTTATGGTCTTCTTGATATGGGGTGCGAGGCTTGGCAATGATAGATACCCGAGCTACTAGCTCCTTTATAAAGGCTTCCTTTATTCATGAACTATTGCAGAGTAATCCCCGGCTCTACAATAAGGTCGAGAGTGAAAACGAGTTAAAGGCTAGGTTGGCCGATGGGAGTACACTTTTGTGCATGTGTCATGAGGTGCTACATTTTAAGTTGAGCGCTTTTTCTTGGGATTTCAAGTTTTGGATTCATGAGTTAATCGTGATTGGTCTGGACTTTTTGGGCTTCGCTCGGGGTCTCGGTTGATGTGGGCGCTTCCGGCTTGAAATTTGATTCTAAGCAGGATGGTTTTGTGCCCTTCATGCGACCCAATGATAAGATTTTTGATGAGTTGAATTGTCTTTGGGAGGTGAGACGGGATAAGGAAGTGGAGCATACATTAGGTGAATTTGGGAATGTTATCACTTCCCACACCGGTAATAGTGGTTTATTTCCCTATAAATTTCGGGTCATGTATGATGTGCCGATTCTGTTGCCAATCATTCATTATTCTCTCCGTAAACTGGAGGCTATGAGGAGTGTAATCTGTAAGTTACTGAAAGAAGGAGGTATTTCAAAATCATCTTCGAAGTATGCATTTCCTGCTTTCCTGGTGAATAAGAAAGATGGTGGATATTGTATTGTTACTAATCTACCCAGTCATAATAATAAAATTAATTTGGATCCTTTTCCAGTAGCAACGGTACAAGTTGCATTGTAGCATTTGGGAAAGGCCAGGGTATACACTATATTGGATCTTAACAATTAATTTCATTTACATCTCGCGTGTAGGAAGTACACAGCTTTTCGAACTCACTGGGGTTATTATCAATTTAATAGAGTTCCTATGGGTGCCTCATTCTGGTCTCAGGCATTGTCTCGTGTCATTGATCATGTGTTAGAAGACATACAATTTCATTATGACTTCAATTATGTGGATGATGTTATAATTTATAGTGATACAATTGAAGAACACACTGATCATGTAAGGGAAGTTTTGACTAGGTTTCGAAAGACAGGATAGACGATCAACCCCAAAAAGGTGGCATGGTTTCAGAAGGAAGTTAAGTTCCTCAGGTACGTATTTAGGGAGAGTAGATTGTGCATGCATAAGAATAAAGTTGCCCCTACAGCCAAATTTCCTAGATCAACGTCATTGAAAGGCGTGCAACAATTTATTGGTTTAATTGGTTACTATTTCCGCTTTGTCCCATGTTTTTTGGAAATGGCGGAACCATTAAATAGGCTCAAGCGTAAGGGACATTCTTTCCATTGGAGGAAGGAACAGGAGCGGGCCTTGATTCATGCTATTTAACATTTTTTAGCCAACTTTGATGTACGTTTTTGCTTACATGTTGATGCCTCTTCGTCTGCTTTGGGAGCGGCATTAGGACAGAGAAAGGATGATATCGTCATGCCCATTGACTTTGCTAGTCGTAGGTTAAACGAGGCTGAACTGTGTATGAGTACTTATGAAAAGGAAGCCTTTGCAGTTGTGTTTAGTGTGGAGAAGTTTTCCTCATACTTAGGATGCGAATTTGACCTGTATACTGACAATCAGGCATTGACATGGTTGTTAGGCGACGCACCAACAGTTTGGAAAACTGGGGCGTTGGTGTTTTAAACCGACTAAGTATAGGTTTAAAGTGCATCACGTCAAGGGTAGCGAAAATGTGGTGGCGGACGGCCTGTCGAGGATGTTTAATTTCGAAGAGTACAAGGAAGTTCCGGAAGAATACGGAGATAGTTTGGGAGTGTTTTGGGCGACGCCGAGCATTTATCAAGATATGCGAAAGCACAATCCAATGATCCCGAGTGTGAACGGATAAAACAGGCCCTCTGGGGGCGTGAACAGGTGTAATATGTGGTTGAAGAAGGGGTATTGTATTATATTGGCAAAAAGGCTAAGTTATTACGTCTGGTTGTCCCAGAGATGTACCGGAACACTGTCCTAAATTATTTTCATTCCTCAGTTTTTGGAACACACATGGGGATTAAAAGAACCTATGATAGATTAAGGGCACATTTATATTGGCCCAATGCCAGAGAAAGTGTGAAGCATTATATTAGGGATTTTATAGACTGTAATCAGTGTAAACACGCTCGTAATATCCAAATAGGGCTATGTTTGGTTGATCAGGTAACTTCCGTATGGGAAACGAAATGATGCATGTTGATGTTATTGGACCCTTGGATAGGTCTTGCAAAGGTGGTAGTTGATGTGTTCTCTAACATACCCTGTTATTTCCCCTCAGGAATGTAAAGGTGGTGACCATTGTTAGAATTTTGGAGGAACGTGTCTTTGGTCTGTTCGGACTTCCCGTCATGTAAGCTACTGATAATGCTTCATATTTTAGATCTTTTATGTGTAAGGCTATGTGCTACAGATGGGAATTAAAATACATCACGTCGAGCCCTTATTTCCCCAAAGGCAAAATGACAGAAAGAATGAATCACAATTTGAAAACCTCATTTCATTTTATCATGAGAATCAGGTATCGTGGGATGAAGACTTAGGCATTATAAGTCTGGGTTTTAATTCAGCAATGCATTTGGCCACGGTAGAATCTCCTTTTAAAGCTATATACAGTAGGGAAGCAACGCACCCTGACACTCTCTCTCGAGCGGGATGAGATCAATTTAATTTAGATGTTATATGAGATGTTAGGGTGGGCGCCAGCAATACTCCCCAGTATTACACTTCGAGACTCTTACACTCAGGGGGTGGTCTGTCCAGGTACTGTTAATGATCCCACTCGGCGGTGTTACTGATTGTTTTATAATGATAGGTACATGAGCACTAGGGTATGAGGGTGAACAAAATTACTAATTGAATACTGCGACTGATAATTACGTTTCGATACACTGTTTTATTTTGCGTCTGCTTACATGTGCCTTAATGAAATTGCGTTAATTGAAAAATGCTGGATTTGGTCAGTGTGGTCACGGAAGGTGTTATGGCGCTTTCTGGCTGCTACTGAT
>PNEQ01115227.1:28698-69986 GCA_003012365.1 Medauroidea extradentata | reverse complement strand
GTTTTGTTTGGTATTTTATTGCGTAGGTTAAATTGGACATGTATTACTGTATAACTTATGTGAATTTGGTAATATTCCAACTAATTAGTTTTTTTAGTGGGCTCAGTTTGGGAAGGGGAAGGTAGAAAAAAACAGTCACGATATGTAATTACGTAGAATATTCCAGAACTCAGACAGGGTTTAATAAATGATATTATGGCAAGTTGGCCTTGGGCGGGGGTAACATTAGCTTTATTGTGTGTTCTGGATTTTTCCAGTTAATTTTTGCATCATTACAAGATTTTCTACGCAATATTTTTTTCATTAAGCTCTAGACAGGTTGGTGGTATTGTAATCACGTGATGTCTGCCGCCAATAGGAGTGCGGCCTGGGGTGGCATGTGTAACCCCCTCTAGAGTTTTGCCTCTGTCATTCACAAAAATATTCCAGACACACGCAAGTGCGGTCGTGTCAGGTGGCTGCAGTCCCAATTCTTCAAGATTTGATTCGGGAGTGATGAACTTAACGTGTATGGGGAAAACCGTGGTTACTTTTTTTTGGACAACCTTCTGGACTCTCCAGCAAAAGTTTTCTGCCCATGTACATAGGCCGTAAGGTGTGATTTAACTTACATTCTTTTCTATCCTCGTGGACTTGTGCTGCGTTTTAATACTGACTTTTTCAGTAAACAGAATTCACAGTAATGGATAGAAAAATTACTGACATAAATGTAAAACAAAGTCAAAATAACCAGAAACTTTCGAGAATACATGTTTCATTTCTGGTTGAAAACCTCTGAGTCAATGTCTGGAACAGTGGTAATTTTTTCGGGATAAACTACAGTGAGGCAGAGGAAGATCAGAGCGCTTGCAGTGGGTCAGGAGACATCTGTACCTTCTTCAAACCCAAACTACGTGTCGGTCCAGGAGGGCTAACACGTAGCAATTGGCGTCAGCAATGTGAGACGGAGCAGAGTTGTTGCTGGCAGCCTGTATCATTTGGCGCCGGCAATGTGGTGGCCAGTAACTATGAGGAATCCGAGCTGTTTCAGACGGCTAGGGACGACGTGAAAACATAGCTGCTGGTCAACAGGAAGTTTCAACGCCCTGAAAAAGAATCTGATGCTGGGAATATCACACTGATCGCCAAGGGAGCAACATACGGGAAAACTGCAAATCTGACCTATTGTGAAATCAAATGTGTCTAATATTCAAAAAAATTTTCCATTAACAATAATATTATTATGGTGATTATGTATTAGGGATATGATTACAGTAAAACCTCTCTATAAAGACCCCTCACGGTTCCCTAGAATAGGGTCTTTATATAAGGGTGGTCTTTATAAAGGTTTAACTGTACAGTAAAACCCCTATTTTAAACCCCACGGTTCTTGCGGAAAGGGTTGTTATAGAGAGGTGGTTGTTATTAAAAGCTGTTATTATAAAGATGTTTTACTGAAGTAGTTAAAATTACACAAAGTGTTAGATTTCTTAGTTATGTAATTGTTTATGTACATACCTTGACATTTTATACCCAAGATGGCTGATGATGAGGTATTTAACTGTTTTCCAGAAGGGGAAATGGAAACAGAGGGTAAAAATGGTGATCTAAAATTAGTATTGCAGATGTTGAAAAACTTTACAGAGCAGAATTCAGGGAAAATAGATGTGAAGTGAATAAAAAATTTACAGAAATTAAGGAATTGACCCTGATAATAGTAATATGTGAGGGTGAAGTACACAAAATATCTCAGCAGGTACAGGCAAATGAAAGTATAATTAAAAATTGGGAGGGTAGAACAGAAATAGTAAAACAAAATTGTCAGAAAGCACAGTCAAGTATTAAGGATTTTCAGACTCAACAGTTTAGATTGCAAGAGAATGTTAACAGTCAGGGAGAAAGGATTATAGTCAATACAGGAGGAATTGAACAGTGTTGGATAAAAATTCATGAAACCATCAGGATCATTCAGGGTGCTGAATGACAGGTACAAGAGGTAGAACACAATTTTGAGCACAATGTTGAAAAATGTTTCCATAAAAGCCGGTCATTGAACAGCATTTAGAAAACATGTGTGCAGAAGTAAAAGAAATTCAAAAGGAATGTAAACACCAGGGCGATGAAAACTTTAGGCTGTTGCGTAGGCAAGGACATGGACAAGTAGGGAATAAACAGTTACTAATGTCAGATGAAATTCTCACTTTTGAAAGAACTGTACCGAGATTTATTTAGAGACCAGAGAGAGCCTAACCCCATCCAATTCATCCAAAAACGTAAAAGTGTGTTAAATTTACTGGAGGGAGGGGGTCAGATGAGCATACAGTGTAACTTTTTGTGAGTAGGCTAGAGTGATGCTGCCCAACGGGCCAGTTGGAAGGAGACAGATTGCATAAATTTTGCAAAACCAAGGTAGCACAAATAATACAAAGGAAGATAGGTTTATCTCCTTATATAGAAGGGTATTTAGGCCTAGTATCTTCAGTGAAAATTTTGCAAATGCTTGTTGATTCCGGAAGTGAAATAACTGCTATGTCAGAAGAATGTCTAAAAAAATCTACAAATTGTGGGTTAACTGTAGTTGCAACATTACCAGTATCTAATGTGTCTGTGGAAGGTGCGACAAGAGTTTGAAATATAAATGTAAAGAAAGAAATTATTTTGGAAATTAACATTGCAGGAAAAGTAATGCAGATATCATTTATAATTGTAAAAAGTTTAAGTGTTAATGTTGTGTCAGGAGCAGATTGGCTGCAGTAACAGGGAGTTATTAAATATTCACAGAAGTTTATAGAAGTTGCAGAAGAAAAGATTATACTTAGTAAAAAGCGTAGTTTGACATTTTCCTGTAATTTGAGAATTATTGTTGAAGAAACTGATAAAAATGAGTTGTGTTGAAATTTTTTTAAGAAAAAGTTTTGCAATCAAGAGGAATTGGGGAAAAGCGATATACAAGGAGGTACCAGTGAGGAAAAAGAAATAATCAAAAGAATTTTAGAGATAGAACACTGGGCATTTGCAAATTTTCCAGGATTAAATTGTAAGTATGAGTTTACACTTAAAGTGAGGGAACACAAACCTTTTGATCAAAGACCATATCCTATTGCACATACTTTGCAGCCTGCAGTTATAGAGAGGCATAGTTCAGAATATTTAAACCCTATTGCTGTGGTGAAGAAAACAGGGGGAGTTAGATTATGCCTTGATTATCGTCGGTTAAACAAAATTTTAATACCAGGTCGGGAATCACTGAAACCAACGGATGAACTATTGCAGCAATTTTAAGGATGTAAATATTTATCAAAATTTTATATGGCAGCTTCTTATTGGCAAATACCTTAAGGTAAATCATCTAGACACTATACAATTTTTGTATACCAAGACAAAATATACTGTTTTAAAAGATTATCATTTGGTTTAAATGTTTCAGTTAGTTATTTTATTTGAGGTATAGACGAAGTATTAAAGGTAGAAATTTTGGGACAAATTACTGTGTATATAGACGACATCTTTATTGCAACTAAAATTTCCACAGAACATTATGAACTTCTACAAATGGTACTACAAATGCTTCACGCAGGGGGAATGACAGCAATAGCATTGCTAAATCTGAATTCTTAAAAGAAGATATTTCATTTTTATGAAATTAAGTAAGTGCTGAAAGAATCAGGGAAGATCCTAGTAGAATAAAAGCTATTCAAGAATATTCATGTTCAGAAAACCGTAAACAGTTAGAAAGGTTAATGGGATTATTTTATTATTTTTTAAAGTACATTCATAATTTCAGCAAAATTTGTACACCTTTGAAAATATTAAAACAAAAGGGTCAGAGCTGGAAATGCGTGAAAGAACAAGAACGAGCTGTTGATAAATTAAAGATGGCATTAAGGAAAGTTTTATTACATCATGCTAATTTGGATAAAAAAATTTTATTGCATGTGAAGGTTCTGAGGAATCTACAAGAGATATGTTATTTCAGGTAAATCAGGAACGAGAACTAGTACCTATTAGTTTTGCTAGTAGAGTTCTAAATGCAGCTGAAACCAGATATAAAATTACTGAAAAGGAATTATTAAGTATTATGTTTGCTTGTTCTAAATTCAGAATTTACATTTATGGTAGAGACAGTACTGTACTGACCGACCATCAGGCTTTGTGCCATTTACAATCATGTAATCTGCTTCACGGTAGAATTACTTGTCGGATACTTGCATTACAAGAGTACCACCTTAGTACTGAACACATCCCAGATAATACTCACGATTGTTGCTGATGCACTGTCGAGAAGTAGAGAAGACATTGCCAGAGAATTTCAAATTAGAAGTTTTAGTAAGAGTCTGAAAGAAGAGGATCGAGAACTCAGGATATGTGCAAAAAGGTTAAAGAGAGAAATTTTGCAAGATTCTAGACTGAGTAAAGTAATTTAAGAGTTAAATGCAGACCATTGCACGGATAAAATTCAGGAAAAATTTCATGAAAGGGATGGATATTTGTTTCAGAATGTTAGCAATGTAGGTTCTACGTGGATAATATGTGTACCAGAGTCTTTAAAAGAGGACATAAGTAGGAGTATGCATATTGAATGCGGACATTTTGGAGTAACTAAAAAAGGAAAAGACATTCAGAGGTTTTGTATTTTCCGATATATGTATTGAATTGTGTCGAAAGTAATTGGTAAATGTTTATAATGTGCACAAACAAAAGTGCTGAACAGAAAATGTCAAGTATCATGGGACATGATTTGGCGACTAAGCCTTTGGAAGTACAGTAGTTTGTATGGATTTACTTGGCCTATTACCGAAAGGCAAAGGTGGCATACAGTATCTCACAGTATTATTTTATGTATTTTACAAATTTGTAAAACTGTATCCTAGCAAAAGGACACCTGCCCAAGTAATAAATTAAAAGGTAATGGATTATTATATACTTGAGGTAGGAGTACCTCAAAAGATTATTTTTGATAACTGAGCACAATTCAGAAGTGATAAGTGGAAAATTCTGACAACTGTGTTAGGTATTAAATTAGGTTACACAGCAGTGTACCACATAGCAGCAAATCCAGTGGAACGTGTGATGAGAGTGATGAGAGAGTTAGGTAGACTGTTCCGGTTGTTTTGTCATGATCATCACAGCAAATGGGCTGTTATGATGAGGGAAGTAGAGATACTTATCAACTGCATTTGGCACAAAAGTACAGGTGCTACCCCATAGAAGTTTTAGGCAAAGGAAAACCAGTAACTGTGTTAAGAAAACTTTTGAGTTATCCCAATGACATTGGTGATAAGGAAACTTTCAACAAAATGAGGCAGAGGTTGGAATTAAAAACTCGCAATAGAGAGCAGAAGTGGGACAAAAATGTTCATAGTGTAAATTTTATAGTAGGGGATGACGTTTTAATCGCTACCCATTACCTTTCGTCCCAGTTGGATAAGAATGAAAAAAAGTTTTTTAAATTATATGATTGGGCCATACTGTATTGAAAAGATTGAAGGACATAACGTCAGATTGAAGGACATAATGTCAATTAAGTAAATGGTACTAACTGGCATAGTAAGTTGTTAAGGCCCTATAAGGAGTGTAGTGACAATATGAAAGTGAGCAGATGTCTAAACTTTCTAGTAATTTAACTAGATAATGTATGTCAATTCCTTTAATTAGGTCTGCATTGGTGCTCACTAATGATGTTTATGTAATATGTAAACAAATTTTATAATATTTCTTCTGTGTTTGTAATGTTAATATAAATGATAATATAATTTTGAAGGAGATGTTTTGTCTACAGGTAAATAATTTTATTTTGTTGAATAAGGTAGGAAGCTTTAACATTGGACTGGCCAGACAGCAGCCTTCCATAATTTCAAAATTAAAATATAACATGTGAACAAAAGATTTTGGGCAGGTGTATGTTAGATAATTTTCTCTTGAGGTGGAGCGATAGATATTGTTTCAATTGTTTGTATTTTCTTACAAAAATCTGTGTTCTAAATGGTGGCGTATGTAAGTTCTGCTGTGTTGGTAAATTTTAATATTGTCTAAGAAAACATGTATGTTGCGAAAGATTTGATACTGATCTATGTTTATATATTCATGTGTTGATTCACAGGTGAAGTGACAAGTTAAGAATGCTATATTGTGTTTATAGTATTGTTTTTTTTGGCCAGGAACTATTTGGAAAAAATTTTGCAATTTTTCCCAAGTAGTTGGAGGACATTGCAGGGTTATGTTTCCATTTGCAGGGTTATGTTTTGTTTGGTATTTTGCTGTATAGGTTAAATTCGGACATGTAATATACATTATTGTGAATTAGGTAAAATTCTAACTAATTAGTTTATTTTAGTGGGCTCAGTTTGGGAAGGGGAAGATAGAAAAACCAAGTCGCGAGTTGTAATTATGTAGAATATTTCAGAATTCAGACAGGGTTTAATAAAGTATATTATGGCCAATTGGCCTTGGGCAGGGGTAACATTAGCTTTGTTGTGTGTTCTGGATTTTTCCGGTTAATTTTTGCATTAATACAAGATACAAGATCATTAGGCTCTAGATGAGTCGGTGGTATTGTAATCACGTGATGTCAGCCCGCGAATAGGAGTGCAGTCTGGAGTGGCGTGTGTGACCCCCTATGGAGAGTTTTGCCTCCACCATTCATAGAAATATTCCAGACACATGCAAGTGCGGTCGTGTCAGGTGGCTGCGGCCCTAATTCTTCAAGATTTGATTTGGGAGTGATGAACTTAACGTGTATGGGCAACACCGTGGCTTATTTTCTTTTTTATTCTTTTCGGACAACCTTCTGAACTCCCCAGCAAAATATTTTCGCCCATAAGCATAGGCCGCAAGATGTGATTTAACTTCTATTCTTTTCTATCCTCGTGGATTTGTGCTGCGTTTTTTATATAAACTTTTTCAGTAAACCGGATTCACTGTAAAGAATAGAAAGTATATCGACATAAGTGATTTTAACCTAAGTTAAAACTCTAAGTTAAGCAGCTAATTAAAAAAAAATATATATATATAACATATTGTGTACTAGACGAATGTATATGTTGAAATAATAATTGGAAAATTATATTAATTTTCATCTTATTGCTTTTTAAACTTGAAATTATGTCCTCAAGATTTTTGTCACTTGTGTGGACTGTTACAGAGGTTACAAGAAAATCCACCAGAGTGCATGACTTTTATCTTCCTTGGTGGGTTTGGAGGGAAAAGTAGCCATCTTCTTTCAATAGTAAGAAAAATGGTGGGTTGAAAGTGTCTGTTGTTATAATATACGAAATGTTGAAATTTAATATTTACAATTATTCACCATCACTTCTGTGGACATTTAAATTGGATATATATGTATGTACAATTATAATGATGCATTAATTGTAAAATGTTATTTATTTAAACTTTCTTCCAAGTAAACAACATATCTCATAATCTCAAAGATAACTGTATTATCTTAATAAAATGCTCAATTAGTCACTTCTGTGGACATCACTTTTGTGGGCTAGATTTGTCCACAGAAGTGAGGTACTTGACCACAGAAGTGACTGTTTAATAATTTTTCAATTTGCTGACCTGGAAATTGAAAAGAAGGATAATCTTATTAGTGGCAATCCTGTATTTGGAATTTGGTAAAATACTCAACAGTACAAAAGCAATCAGTTGTAACATGCACATTCCTTCCATTTTATTTTCCCAAGTTCTGCCAAGACTATGATTGTTTCAGAATCTGGAGTTTCGAGAAGATGGTGGTAAAAACAAAGTGTTCAAAATCATCAAAAGAGGAATCTTTTAAAAAAGAAGAGAACAAGAGAAACTCAGTATGCAAAGAGCCAGAGCAAGAATAAAGAATGATCCTGCCAAGCATGAAGAAATGAAGTTAAAAGATCAAGAAAATTATGCCAAACGAAAAAGTTAAAAGATCAAGAAAATTATGCCAAACGAAAAAGTTAAAAGATCAAGGAAATTATGCCAAACGAAAAGCTCTTGGAAAAGTGGAACTTATACCCTGAATGACACCCGGGAAAAAAAGTTAGGGCAGAGTGGCGAGAACGTTCAAAGAGATATTGTGTCAAGAAAAGTAATGCAGTTGAATATACGACTCCTCCAGAAAGTCCATGTGAAAAAGTAAGCTTCAATCCTGAGCCAACTGGTAACCTAGTAGAATTGAATCTGTCTAAAAAAAAAGCTAGGAAAAATAGATCATTAAAGAACAAAAGAATTAGGGAATTGGAAGCCAGCCTATCAAAAGCCAAAAGGACGATTGAAAAGTACAAGAGAGTTACTCAGCTTAAAAATAGGACATCTCATGATGAAGAAACACCAAGGAGAAGTGTAAAACACATGTTAAAAGGCAGAAATGTTTCCAGAAGGACATAAAGGTCATTATTATTTGGTGAAGTATTCGGCAGACAAATAAAAGCTAACTATTTGAAAAACGAAAAGGGCAGAAAAAAGTTAACTGCAACTATTTCAGGAAAAATTTTCAAAAAATACATATTTGTTCAGTACTTACGGTGCCTTACTTCTCATAGGACTGTGAAAACAAAGGATGAAAATCGCCAAAAGGCTTCTCGGCAAGCTTGTCAAGTTGGGATTGAAAAGTTCAACCAGCTGCTACTAACTTTTTGGAGCAAGATGTTTACAGTCGTTTGTTATCGGGGAAGAAGGAAACGATAACGAGAAAGAAGGTTAAAAAGCACAAACTAGTGTTAAATGATACTCTAAAAGCCTGTACTCGAAGTTTGCAACTGAGAATCCGATTTTTAAAAACATTAGCAATTCACTGTTTTGCAAACTCAGGCCCTTTTAGATTACATTTCCTTGTGAAGTAACCAGAAACACATGTTTATTCAAGAAGTATGCCAATATTTCTCTATTAGTTAATAAACTTACGAGACCTAAATCTAATAAAAAAAAAATTCTGCAGATGAGTTAGCTAAAACATTATGCTGTGTAGGAAAACTCAAAGAGGAATGATTGGAAAGAAAATGTGACAAATGCAAAGCAAACAAGTTATGGTGAATGAATTTGAAGAAAATTAAAAAAGCCAATATCAGCAGTGGGTAACTAAAACAGTGAGTAGGAGCGTTATGGGTAAAGTGAAACAAGTGTCAAAAGACTGTGAAAGAAGAAGTGGAATGCTTTATCAAAGGATATGGTAGAAGAGCTCAACAAGTATATTGTGCCTTCCGTGCAATACTGCAGTAATATTTACCATCAACCTAAGTCTATTACAAATGTGAAGGAAAAACTCGATTTGTCAGAAAATTACACCTGTAAATATGCAGAGGAAATACAGTCTACACATTTTAGCGCATCACAATCGCAAATTACTCTACATACTTCAGTTCTTTACTAAAGTGATACTGAATCAAAAACTGTAAAACAAATATGTTTCTGTACGTCCTCCGAATGTTTGTGTCACAACCCTCCTGAAATCTGTGCTCATATTATATGGAACCTGTTATTCTACAGATGAAAGAAATTATACCTTATTTGAAAAAAAGTTAATTATTTAAGTGATGGGCCCTGCAGCCAGTATAGAAACAAGAAGACGTTTTATTTGATAGGTACTTACCTCTCAAAGAAACTAGAGGCAAGAGATAGTGTGGCATTTTGCATAGGCAGGTCATGGAAAAGGTGCACCTGATGGTGTAGGAGGAAGTATAGAGAGCAGTAGATGGACTAGTTGGCAGAGGTACTGATATTCCAGTTTAGTTACTTCACTTAAGTCCATCAACACTGAAATAGAACTACAGTACTTATGGTGGATGAATCAAATATAGCCCATATTAAAAAAAAAAAAAAAACATTCCTCAAGAACCCACCCAAACTTTCAAAGGCACTATGGCTATTCATCAGCTCATGTGTAATCAAGAGAATCCATCAATCATTGCAGCAAGATGACTGAGTTGCAAAACGGGCACAAGTGCCCCCATTACGGCATAGGCCAAACCAACATTTCAACGAGTATCCTTTACTATGTTTCTCATTAATTAAATTACACTTAAAATATAAAATGAAAGATTGTATTCTGAAGCCCATATTTCCAAACAACTAGCTGATCTCCATGACGCAATCTTTTATACCGGCTTGTGGTGCGTGGGGTTCTGGGTTCCAGTATCGGGTAAGGCATTGGTGTTTTTAAAATAGTCTGTTAATAGTCCTGATTAGTTACGTTTCCATCTCTAATGATCTTGCCCGACATTGAGACGTAAATCCCCACCAACAAACAAGCAATTTTACCTACACGCAATTTTACCTAAACGTAATTTTCCATGTCGCGGAACACTAGGTGCAGAAAACCGTCATAGAGAGAGAAGGATCGAGAGAGAGAGAGAGAGAGAGAGAGAGAGAGAGAGAGAGAGAGAGAGAGAGAGAGAGAGACATGCGCACACACACACACACACACGTGTCCACACACAGATATATAAATATGAATTTCCATATTTGCAAAAACTTTCCTTGACAATTGTTTTTACAGATGATAGTGTCAATAGGCGGACTTTGAGGTATTCAGTATATTCCGACTCTTGATTCGCAGACGAGTGAAGAGGATTCTTCAACAAACATTAAAATTCCAAAACACAATATTTACGTTATTGTGAAACTTTAAGGGAAACACTCAGAAATATTTTATATTGCATTAATATTACAATTTTTTGGAGGTGTTGACTACTCAGTGAAGTTCATCAAGAAATTGTGTGTAAATAAATTCACTTTCCCAGAACAAGATGACATTACTATGGTTGATTCTTCTGATATTGTGTAAGTATTGCCTGAATCAAACATCAACAATAGGCAACAATACGTTTTTGATGTAAAGGGACAGTATTCCATAAGCTAGAATGATTTCATGTTGTAATGCCACTTCTTTGGACATTTTTCCAATTTGAGCTCATTAATAGACGACTTTAAAATAGGCAGAGCTCCGGTCTGGTGTGGGATACAATTCCTACCTCCATGGATACCGCAACCGAACATAAACATCATACAAGCGTTTCGCTTCACATGTCCCGGATGAGATGCATGTAAAGAAAATTGGTTATTTGTTTGGAATTTGCCGTTTTTTTTTTTTCAGGTAAACATTAATCTTGCATTTGCGTATCTTAACCGTGAAATGAAACTTATATTTTTTACACTTGTGTGCAAGTCTATGAGTGCACAACATTTTTGGTTTATTCCATCACTAACTAACAAACCAGCATTTTTGTAAACAACCTTTGTTTCCCACAGTACTCTCCCTTTGCGGCGTGACATCAGAGGGCGTGTACCTCAAGTTGTCCACTCAGTGACTTTGTTTTACAAAACTTTATTCAAAGTGAAGATTACTTACACTGAACTGTAGTCATAATTTAATAAAAATGGTTTGTCCATGTATATTTTATATTTTGCATGTTAAACACAAACGGTAACTTTTTGTCACTTCAGTGGCGTGCAAGTTTTTAAGTAATTTTTTATAACTAACAAATTTTATATTCAGTGAGACTACTGTAACATGTAGCTGTATAGTTTAGTTACATTTGTTTTCTTATGTATTTGTAAATTTTGTTCAACACAAATGGTCACTTCCATGGACATGCATTGTCACTTCAGTGGACTGCAAGTATTAAAGTAATCTTTCATAACTAACAAATTTAATATTTCATTGTGACCATTGTTACATGTAGATATATGTATAGAAGTTGAGCTGTAGCCATAGTTTAATTAAACTTTTATGCTTAAGAATTTGTAAATTTTGCATCTTTAACACAAATGGTCACATTCATGGACATTCTTTGTCACTTCAGTGGACTGCTAGTTTTGAAGTAATTTTTTTAAACTAACAAATTTAATACTTCAGTGTGACCACTATTAGATGTCGGTAAGTAGATGTGATGCCCATCACATAATTTTATTTTAACAGGTAATTCGAACTTTTTAATATTTTCCGTTTTTACAATAGTAGTGTACACTTTGTGGAAAGTGATCCACTAACTATAAATTCAGCATTTTTATCTCACATACTAAGATGATGTTGACAAGTATACAATATTTATATTACCTATATTTTTCGTATTATTTACAAAGTACATGCGTAAGAAAAATTTAAATTAAAACTTTGGCAAAGTAGATGTAAAATAATAAAGAAGTTTATGATGTGTTCTTTCTGTATTAAGCTATATTAAACATTTTACTTAATTCATTAAAACACAAATACTTAAAATTAACATTACCGTCAAAATATGTGAAGAAATTTTTTAAAAAATAAGAGTTTGAATAGAGCATATTCATATATAAAAGAGACACTTTGTTGAGATTTCCTTTACTTCATAAGATGGAAGGGCTAAACCTTCAGTTTAAAGTCTTTTGTGAGACTGTTTATAATCTGCTGACATATATTGCTGCCTACACAAATCAAATCTACCTTAGTGAACATTTGCAAAGCCAGTCAAATTTGCTGTAGAGTACTTGTATGAATGACATGTGCAACACATTAGCACTTAATTGTTTAGAAATAAATAATGTATCACAATTTTATTTACGATTCGAACGACAAAAGCTACTTTAAGCCTATTATCAGGAAACACACTCATAAAAATCATGTTACGATATGTAACTTGTGTGGAATTAAAAATCAATTACTTAAAACCAGCATAAATATAAAACTTTAAGACCCATGGCTTCCATTTGTGGCATAAATTATGTAAAAACAAAACTGTGAAACAACTAAACAATCTGACCATCATAAAAATATGTGAGAAGCACGTAATTATTCATCAACATCGTCAATCAATGAAAATGATCACAAACATTGCCAATCAACGAAAATTAACAAAGAATCCACCACACCAAATTATAAAACAAGCTACAGTACATTAATAAATTTTTGTTTTACACACACTTCAGAACACAATTACAACATAATGCTGATAACAGTAATTTTGTGACAATTATCCTTTGTAGCATATAAATATTAAACTTCACACTTCCTTTTATCCTTTTATCCTTATACATGCACGAGGAGACACAATTTTATACAAAAAAAGTACCGTATTTGCCGGCAATATGGACGACCCTGCACATTAGACCAATCATGGTTTTTAAGGTACAAAAATCTTGAAAAAAAAAGTAAATTATAACGTTTGAAAGTCCCGGCCGAGAAAATATTTTTTTCTTTACCAGAAACATAAATATTTTGTTGAAATATTTTTAATGCATTTATTACCAGTATACAAACATCATAGGAGACACACAAACGAATAACATTGGCTACTATTGCGCTACGGGCACCCGACGGCCACGGAAATGCACGGTGGCAGTAACACAAGGCCGGCAACATCATCAGTTGCCGGCAGCTGTGCGCTACTAGGCAACGCCAGACTGAGGCCTGCCGCGCACTACATGGCAATGCCAGCCTGCAGCATCTGCTTGCAATGTCATCACATTCCTGTGCGTTGTTGTAGCCCGCCAGCCAAGCACTAGACACAATGAACCTGTGGTACGGTACCTAGATCCTTGTTTTCTCCGCCAGAGAGTTGCGTGCTGACGAGACAAAGGATCTAGTCATGCGCTCCAGTTGTATTGATACCTAAGCGACGCACATTTTGCTACGAGGCAAAAGTATAACGCTCATCAAAATGTTGTACCGTAAATTAAAAAAAAAAAAAAAAAAAAAAAAAAATGGGGCACTTGTTTTGATTTGTGACGGAAAACGCAATCCTTGTAACATTATACAACTCCACAGCTTACAACTCAATTTTCAAAGAATTTTTAGCTGCCAAAAATTTTCGCACCTTCATATCAGACAAGTAGCAATTTTTGAAGGCCAAAAATATGTAAAAATTGTTGTCTTATATGCAGGCAAATACGGTAGCTAAAATCACAATCAGAATCAATGCCATTTTAATTTTAGACGATGCCAAACAAATTTGGAAGTGTTGTTGGACATACAAGGCACACATTTGTAACAAGCAGTTTGGATACTGTACATAAATGTGCTTGGTTATAGATACATTTTTGAAGCCAAAAACATTTACACAAATTGTTTTCTTTCTATTTAACCCAATCCATAGTCACACTTAGTTATAGATTTATGTTTTAATACCTCAAATTAATATAACTTTGCATAAAGAAATGTATTTGTATTATCTTAAACCAGTTACATAACTATCGCAACTGCCATCACCATCTTGTAAACTGCCTCATCCTCGCAACTATTTTCCTGTCAAGTATTTACCAGGCACTCCCACAGCAGGTTAGCTAGCCAGAGAATGTACTCTCTGGCTAGCAACAACATCAGTTCATACAACTTATTTATTGCCTAACAGGAGAAAACATTTATTCCAAACATTAAACAGTGTTGATATAACTGGCCCTAAATCAGTATTATTACTGTTAAGTGGTCAGTACATTACTAGTTTCTAGACAGATATTAAGAAAATTATGAATAAAAATTTTTGAATGGATTAATACTCATGAACAGTAACACACTATATAGGTACCATACATCTAAAAACTATGGGGAGAAAACTGTCAACACTACTACTATACAGAACACAAAAATAACTGAATGCTAGCCCAGCATAGCTAAATACAGTATAAGTAAATTTTACATAACCCTTGTGTTACATATGAAAAAAAAAAAAAAAAAAAAAAAAAAAAAACAGCTCCCCTCACTTTCCTCAACAAAAATTGTTCCCCTTTCTTCCACCCTCTAATAATTCCTTTAGCAAAACTTTACTCCAAAGAAAAATGCTTTAGTTTCACCTTTTTCTATCAATTATTTTCAGTTTACCATCTACGGAGCACATAATTCTTCCCTGGAAACTTCATACTGCATAAACAAAGCTGGACGAAGAAAAATAAACTATTCTGACTGCCAAAAATTACTGCTAACAAATGCTGCTAATCTCTGCACTAGCCAAAAAGGTGCTACCTACTTCCCACCATAAAGAAAAGAGAACACGCCAGCTCCCTCTGTCACACCTTCCGACTCCCAGGCTTCTTTCTGCATTGTGTGAATAGCACGTCTATCAACAATATACTTCTGATATTTATATCAACTCAGGCCAGAAGAACATGAATTGCTCAGAGGTATACTCAAATTCACTGTATTATTGACTTTTATTGGGCACTAAATAAAAACAAAATACATACTGGTAACTATTAAAGCAGGAGCTGTTTATGAATAATCATTTACGGGTATGGATAGTATTAGTTACAATCCCTAGTGTAGCATAAGCATAGAAAAAGCATTGTGCACCAGTGCTGCCTGGAGACGTGGGCAACAGCTGCACACCCATGGGGTTGTATTGCAACTACACATTGGCTTCAGGCACTATTTGTGAGTTTCTTCAATTTACCTTTTTTTTTTTTTGCCTTCAACCTCCTTGTATCTCCCTACACTCATTCCCTCACAAGCGAGGTGGCGGACCTGGCCAGTTCGGCTGCATGTATGTTGGGCTCGTTCTATTCCTTTATGGTTGCCTGTGGCGGAAGTGCTTGTACAAAACACATGTAAATGGCCTAAGTGAGCTGCATTTTCGTTTAGTTATTGGGGATCCGTTCCAGCCCCACTCTCCCAAGGTTCGTAAGATGGCCGCAACTACAGTGTAACTTAATTTAAAGGTTTGTAGTGTCACCAAAATTCATTTTTGATAAATGTCACCCAGTATTTTAATGCCTATTTGTTAGCTGGTATATCGTTTCTTTTGACTGTCTGCGACCATAAGATTTCAGGGCTTGTACTTTACCATTGCTGATCATAGCCTTATGTTTCACAGCTTGTTTAAGGATGTAAAAGAGTTTGAGATGTTTGTTACACACCCTGTGGTTACTTTTCCTTTATGAAAGGTTTTTCCTACTAGGAATTTGATACATGACAACTAAGGTGCACGAGTTAGTAAAGGAGGCATCACACTCAGATTTATATACATTTTATTTTACAATGTGTATGAATGTATGAAAATGTGGTATTAAGAGAGCCATAATTGAAAACACAGTTGAGTCTGATACAGGTGGCTAGCACATGGTATAATGATGCACGCAATGTTGGAAAATTATGTACCTGAATGTGAGAATGAGGCACACTGAATGCAGTAAAATTCATAAGCTAGTCACATCTAATATTATAATTTTGAAATATTCTGGGTGTTCAATTAACCCCTTCCCTTACAAATAAATTGCATAGCTATCTAAAAACATAACTTATCTTAGTTTTGATATCTATAAATAAAGCCAATGTCATTGCATAAATACACAACTAAACTCTGGTTAGTAAAAGTTGAACCAAGAAAAGAACTCCAACACAAAGTTAACTCAAGATAATATTTTTATGTTAAAAACATTAGCCCGAGTCAACTTAGGATAGTAATGCAAGAGCATAGCTATGGAATTATTTGTATTTCACGTATATGATTTTGTTAATATTTGTTCAATATAAGGTTGGAATTGCCATGACTATTTGAGACTCCCAGCAAAAGTAAGCCTACAGATCTTAAAATTTTGAATCCAAAAATACAATACAGTAGAACCCCGATTTAACGAACTCGGGAATAATGAAAACAGCGATTTAACGAAAGGATTTTTAGGAACTATGAAAAAATAACCAAAAATGTATGAAATAACTAAGTAACTATGACAAAATAAAACATAAAATGTGGTCTAAGTCTACTAAAAATATATTTACCGGCCGCAGTATAATCATTTTTCTCCGTAGATATTGTTAACTCATATGTCAAGAGACAAAAAAAAAATTTTTTAAATTCATCGATAACTTCAGCTGCAGGAATGATTTTGAGCTGAGTGTGCACGGCCGAACAAAGCCGGCCGACTGCCGAGTGAGCGACGCTGTGTTGCGTAACAAACGCACGCCTAGATTCACATCCGGGTGGCTGGCGAGTGAACGAGCATCTAGATATCCAGTCCACAGCACGGCACCAGAAAGCTCGGGTACTAATTCACAGATAGTGCTTCGCGTCTCCGTCAGAATGAGCTACCAGGCAGCTTGCTTAACCGACTGATTCTTTTGTCGATAGAATGCAGTGGTGTCCAGCATGGTTATTTTCTGACACGTCCCGTGATAAAACCAGCGTACCTATAAAAAGAAATACGTTATTTGTTATTTATGCAGACTTTTTACAACAAATTTATTAACGTAAATAATATGTTTCGCTGATGCTAAAAAACACTAGAGTGCAAAATATTTTTATGCCGGCAACAACCAGTTTGTTTCACGAGCGTGGCGGCCTGTAAGTTACAATGGCCACAGCTGCGTGTATTTATTAATTTACAGTTATCTCGCAAACTTTTACTTTAGTTTTCATGGCTTTTTTTAATGGAAATTTCCTAAAATTTCTTGGTGGCGAGGGAGAGACACAGAAAGAAAGAGAGATGACTCTGCTGTGATTTTATCATCACTTCTCAAGTGTTGATGCGCGTGAGTGGGCGGCCTAACTCACCGGGCATGCGCTCGGCTCGACGAGTGTTCCGCTGGCAGTTTTTAATTTTTATTTCAGCAATTTTTTTTCTTTTACGGCCGCTGCTTACCTATTGATGGTAACTGTGGTATGTTGTTGTTGTGGGCTATCATACTTACTAACAATTACCTCTACTTCCGACGAAAAATGACAGAGGATTTAACTTACTTTTTTGGAGGGGAGGGGGTTAAATATTTAAAGTTGGATTTAACGAAACATCAATTTAGATTAAACATTTTCCGGTCCCGAGGCAATTCAGTAAATCGGGGTTCTACTGTATATTATGTGTAGTAGTCACTGTGTGGTACGTCCTCATATTTTATAATTTTCTGTTCTCTAAGCTCTTTCAAGACCCACCAAGGATTATAGGAAGATTAATAGAGAAAACGCACCTGCACGTAAATATTATATTCCCCTTTTCTCACACAAAGCAATCTTCATACTGTATGCAATACAATACAAAAATTTCTATATAAAGTACAATTAAAACTTTTATAAATGAAAAGTTACTCTATTTTTTTATATAAAAAGGGAAACTCACCCACAACTGATCCAAGGTCATCAGGACCCACTTTGACCCAAGGGTAGGGAGCCTGTTGCACACGTCGTACCGACCTCACATACCCAGTGTTTGTGCGCACCTGAGTCAGGTTGCAGAAGTTTATAATGTATGGAAATAATGAGAAAGTCTTGCTCACGTCTATGGTCTGGTCACCCTGTGAAGGTACACACTGTCTGGTCTATATTTGCACAGTTTGTAACTTCATAATTTGCATGCAAATTAGTACAAAAACTGCATAGAAATAAGGAAAAAAACAATACAATATATTATTTCCTGATAAATATGTGATAAAAAATTCTCTGCATTGTGTATTCTACAGCCTTTGTATAACTTATTTCTTTTCATTATACAATTAGTAAGGATGGACAAAGACCACTAGGTAAAAAATTTTGTATTAAAACATAAGACACACAAGTACCTGTACGAGTTACTGTGCAACCTGATAGTTGCATATATCAATAGGACGAATTACACAAAATGCACAGAAGCACATTTCCAGATGTTTCACAGACACCAGGCCTCACATATCATCTTCTCACTTTCAATTCTACCGCCTACTCTAGTTTGCCTCCTGGCTGCTAGGTTAACCGACTACATTACTGCCTGCCACCTTACAGAACTTGTTTACTCTTTACCTGAAGAAGCAGACCTGTCTGGTAAAACGTGCTCCCATGCATTACGTGTTGTCCTGTTGAAATGTGTAACTATCAAGCTCTACAGTACTCCCTGAGTATTTGAGTACCTATAATTTTATTGATATTATGTATATTATAATTATTTCCATAAAATTAATTGCAACTTGATGAACCCAACCTATTGTTTCAAATTCATAAAATAGTCACCAAATTTTAGAATTTTTTGATTGCAACATTCATTATTGCTAAGATTATAGTTGTTATTGAAAATCATGACGGAATACAGCTATAAATTTGCCAAAATATACAATGAATGTAGTAAAACCTGAGACTTAACATTTGCTTAGAAGAAAGGAGCTACCGGTACCTTATGCTACAAAACTCACCTTTCATTGACACTGTCAGCAGTTCTAATTTTATTATTTTATTTAACACATTTTTAAAATGGATCAAAAAATTTAAAATACGTGGAGTGCATTTAATAGTTACTAGTAAGCAGTGCACATAGTAGCTGTAGTTAGAAAACTCACACAACATTTCATGTCATTTGTCGCACGATAAAATGTTGACTTAAGTGTGCTATTCCTGTATCAATCATTTATTGTATGCACCACACGTTTCTTTCATTTTAAATCTTACAAGTATTTTCATAGGAGAAATTATTTTAACTTCTTAGTTCATAAAATATCTACATTAAATTTTTTTTATTTAAAGATGTCTGATTTTTAGTCTAGCATATGTGCAAAATTTTGCAATCAGTTCTGAGCAATTTTTTAAGTTTCAAGTCTTTAGTTCATCTGGAAGTTAGTTTAAAATTGATTGCAAAATTTGCACACACCAGACTGACAGGCAAAAAAGCAAGTTAAAAATTCCTATATTATAAATACTTTGTTTCAGTACTACGTTGTAATAACGTATACTAAACAGACAACAAAGCAAGTTGATTAAATTATGTTAAAATAGTTATTTCTACTAACAAAAAATTGTCTAGATTTTGAAGTATGTATGTATGTATGTATTTGTTTTGTATCTGCTCATTGCCCTAGTCAGAGGCTCATAATTTGCATTAGATTAGTTTTCAACACATGCTAGCCCAATAAGTATAAGATTTAAAACTAGCTTCCAGCATAAGCTGTATTAAATTTTGAACCCAGCGTATATATTCTATCAGAAATTAATGTTAGAAGCCATAATAAAATATTTTCATTCCATGTTATTTCTGTTACTGACATTTTATAAACTGTTAATTTTACTGTCAACAGCTAATACTTGTGCCAAACTTTTTTTTTCCTTTAAACATAACTTTGTAATAGATACACAGCATTATTACATCATAAACAGCTGCAATGACATACGTCCAAATTATTTCTTTAGTTTGTAACCTTAAACAGAAACAGAATTCTACACGAATACAACATACCAGTATGCCAGTAAAAGTACCATTTTTTGCTTTCATAAAGCTATTTTAAAAAGTAAATTGTTACAGGTTTGCCCCTGCTTCAAGGATTCAGACAAAATAAAGTGGGGCAATATACCCTGTCCTCCACCTGTTGTACCCCTGAATAGAAGTTGCAGGTAATCTGCTGAACCCTCGTAGCAAAAATCTGTGACTTCAATAAACCATAGTAACTTTTACTTTTACAATTACTATATTTTACTAGCAATATAAAACATAATCATAATTCATACAACAAAACAATTAACCAAGACCAAAATATTTATGTACATACATATTTCTATTTATTTAATCCTTACAGCTCAATTAACACTAATTTCACTATCTTATTATCTTTTGAGTAACTTTATTTTCTTCTATTTTACGAAGTTTATATGTTGCTGAATTAAACAAAATGTATGTACATTTTTCGAGATGACTGAAATAATGTACGTACTTCCTTACTGAAAATACCATTTGTACAATTGATTTGTAAGTTAGTTTGTGAGCAAAGGTTTTAAAAGCAATTTTTAATTTTTTTTAGGAAGTTCGACAAGTAACCTCAGTAGTAGTGACTAATTAGAGCACAGTACACAATTTAAATGTAAATAACTTCAGTTATAGGTCGTTCAGGATAAAGTGACCACTAAAAATTTAACCTATGAAAAATATCACAAGCCATTCAGACATATAATTTCAACATTAACTATAGTTGCCTTACTGCTTGTATGGTTGGCAGTGAAAGTACGCAATATAGTCCCGTGTATTTTCCCATATAAATTCAACAATGCAGACACAAAATCAACCGAAATCGACAAAATTGTATTTTATATAATTAACAAACTTTTTTATTAAACTGTATCAATTCAAACTGACTGCAGAATTTATCTTACATGCGGAAACATTTAGTGACGTGTCCCGAGAGGTTAGGCATGTCCTGCCGTTACCCGTTACGTGCGGAAAGACGAAATGGCTGAAAATAGAACTTTATCAGGGCTTTCTTGAGTGCTCATTTTATCCCGAACCGCCTCGAGCTGAGGTTTGATTGAATTGTAAGGCATCTGTTTTAAACTTTAAGTACAGTGGATTCAGTAATTTTCAAATTATAGAAATCTGCTACATAATTTAAACAATGGCGTAAAAGGAAGGTAAACTACCTCAAAATTGTTTACGTGTGTTAAAGGTAACTGTTATGTTACAATTAATTTATTTTGTTCACCGCACACTGTACCTTTAGTCACTAAAATTTACTTTAATTACAACATTTTCAGTTACTGCCATGTAGTACCAAAGTTGGCTGCAAGAATGCACGGTAGCACACAAAGCGAGTGGTGTGGAAATGATCCTTTTTGGTGTTTGAGAGTTGGGGAAGGGCAAAGGTGTTTCGCACGGTGGAAATCAAGTGATAGGCCAACGATGGTGGGAATAGATGAGCAAAACTAAAGGCTGATGCGCCTAAAATAAGGCCAATATAGCCTATTGTAAATTTTTTTTAGGCTGCTGCCAAATATTTTCTGTTCTTTTTATTTCTACAGTTCTATAACACTATTTGTGATGTTAGACACACAGGGGCTTGGAGACAACCAACAAAATGAAATAATAATTTTGCTCAGTTTTAACAACTGTTTTTTTTTTTTTTTTGTAAGTGGTTGAGCATGTTTTAATTGTGAATTTCAAGTTTTTTTTTGCCACCCACGAGGTTATTCAGCCGTAAATTATCCTAACGCACTAATTTAATCTGAAAATCATATAAACAATCAAACAGAAAATTAAAACAATCGGGAACTCAAATAGTGTTTTTTTCCCCTTAACGTTAACTGAAGTAAAATTTGAAATTCCAAACTTAAAACAGGATGTGTGAGCTTGTTAACACTAGGTGCGCAAACCAACGATCATGAACCCTGAAATAAGAAAAGAGCAAGTTGTGGTAACTTGTGAGATTGGTGAGAGTGCCACCTTACAATATATACCTTCAAACAAAGGCCCATATAATTTACCAAGTATTGTTAGCTGAAAACCGCGTCACATTACAACGGCGCCAATTTGGATTCATATGACATGAGCTATAAAAACAATTTAACAAATGCGAAGACTCCCTTACCCGTGCCCAGGCATCCTCAATGAGGCACTGTATCTCCATGTCATAAGTATGCCACTCTGCAGGCCCATCACCTGCCCATTCCCATTTGGCACCTTTACCAGCAGGAGAGTCCGGCAAGTAGCACTTGCGCCGTACATTGTGTGGTACACCTGTCATAAGAGAAAAACAATACTTAAGTAGGTAAAGGCATCTGCTGTATAAGTGAAAGCAATTGACTGTAAAAATGTTACAATTGCTGTTCGTAGCAAACACAAAGGTATAATACGTCCTTAGGCTTCACACATTTTTGAATCACCAAGCCAACTGCTAAAGTGTTGCAGGCCACATAATGCATCGTGTTCTTTATGTACCACTATCACCCATAAAAATTAGTTTTCTACTATAAATATGTTTGCTTTACAGATCTACTGAGGATATGTATATTTTTGTAATGTTGTTGATGTTATATTGTATAGTGCAATTAAATTGGGGTTCTAGTGTATCATTAACTTGAGCCTGTGCTCTCCAGATTTTACATATAACTTCAACTTCAACAACATTACAACAACAGTATCAAATGAGACCACAACACCAATTTAACATCACTGGAATACAATCTCAATTCAAAAACACTAGAACCTCCTTTTTAAGACAATGACTTTACAAGGAGTGGTTGTACTGGCAACTCCAAGGCAAACCAGGCAATCGCCCAGGACCCCACACCAACAGGGGGTCTCACGCCTTCTGTCGCACAATGTTCATTTGTAACATAAAATAACATTAAAAAAAAGCCTAAAATACTGCCTCTATTGGTAATGCCTTAAATTTTCTTTATTTTCTAAGATAATTTATTTAGGTCAGGAAAATCTTATAATAAGCATTTATTCTCTAAAACTGATCTTCGTACTTAAAAATAATAAGCTTATTGTTACAAGAAATGCACAAAACAGTTACCAATGTTTGAACGTTTTAGACTTTTCATGCTAAATCAAAACACGTACTAGTATAATGGTTTAGCAAGTTATTTTTCGTTTGCTTAAGTTAGTGCACAAGGTTAAAGTAAGGGAATGACTATAGGTGCCTGCTTTTACACCTAAATAATCAAGCAATAACACAAGAACTGTGTTATTGCTTGGTTGGACTAAAATAAATAACTAAGTTAAACGACAAACTCACTCTCTCAAAGTAAGATTTCATCTGAACAGCAGTGCTGGGAAGTAGGGTTGCCAACCATCCTGTAGACCTATTTCACAGGAAATTCAAAATTTTGTCCATTTTATCAGCCCGGTCTTACATCCGATTTTCTTACCGATTCATCCTGTATATCCAGGGGGAGATATAGAATTTTGTTGTGTGTGTGAGGGGGAGGGGGGGTCACAGTATAATTATACTATGTAATTATGCTCCTATAAATTATCCTACATGGCACTCCAAAATTCATAAGTAAATAGATTAATAATATTGCCACTAATATAAATACATTAAATTATATAGCTTCTAACACTGAAACAATATAAGATTATCTGGCACAACATATTTCAATTTACAAAAAAAATATATCATCAAAGTCAGTTAAAGTACCCCAATATTGCCACATATATAAAAGACTTATAAATACAAAAAGTTTTGGCAAACTAAATAATATTCTGCGCTAGGAAAATTGGTCTCAAGTACTGTATATAGGGAGCTGAACCTAAAATGGTTCATGAAATTTATTTAGTAGTACATCTATACTAAAATTTAACAGTGTAATCCCTACAAACATACTAAAATATCATTAAATAGCTGCACCTGTTGCGGCCTAACTATGTCTCACAGTAGGCTAAAACTTCTTAAAAAAGATACTGACACAAGCCAAAATTTAAGTGATAAAATTAAATACAAAATTGCCACAATATCTTTGATAAAACTGTGATGGCAGGTAAAAAGTTAACAATAAAAAAAAATTATGTGCAACTAAAAATAAATAAAAATACATATGGGATATAATAAAGAAAGACATAAAAATAACTGTAATAACTAAATATATCTCTCTAAAATAACATGTTAAAAAAAATTACTAAAACTGTTTGAAATTACACAGCTGCTTTTAGGGCAACATATTTTCAAAGAATAGTTTATGATGCCACATATAATTGTGTTTGTTAATATCATCACAGTTACTGGACTAAAAAAAAAAAGTATTGTTGTAGGAATCATACTTCTGATACAAGTTAAGACTTAAATTAAAAATTTAAAAAGCCCACCACTCACAGGATTCTAAATTTAAAATCGATCAAACCAGTAGAATTGCTCACATTCACAAAAAAACTACAAAAGAGCTGATGATCTTTAAATGGTTGAACAGATTTCCTTGAATCATAGCTACTCGATCAAGTCAGCTTTCAAAAAAAAAAAAAAAAGACATCAAAATAGGTCCATTCATTTAGGAGCTACAATGCCACAGATACACAGACAGACACGTCCAACTTATAACACCCTTCTTTTTACGTAATGGGGTTAAAAAGTAAATGGAAAAATTACCAATAGTAAACACATGATTGCACATCACTTTAGTAAATATTTTTCTACAACAGGATTGAAACTTCAAGCTACTAACTATATGACCAGTACAAGCAATTTTAATCAAACAAAGCCACAAAACCACAACAAATCTAAATTGTATAAACTGAATAACAAAAAGGCAAAATTAATAATTGATACCATAAAAGGACTGGAAAACAAAAAAGTCTGTAGGTTTAGGCAAAATCCCAGTACACTGTGCACATAGCTTTAAAAAAACCTTACTGCTGTATTTATGAAATGCTTATGTCAAAGTATTTTTCCTGAAAGATTAAAATGTACAAAAATAATCCCACTGCATAAAAAAGGAATTGAAACAGAAGTGGGAAACTACAGACCAATCCAGATTCTTCCTGTATTTTCAAAAATTTTACAAAAATCATATATAGGCTACACAATTACTGAAATACTTAGAGCAGAACAACATTCTATCACATAGTCAATTTTGAATTCAACAAATAAATCAACTGAACAGACTCTCTATAATTTTATCAATAATGCATTAATAGAACTTGATGATAAAAGTCAGAAAACAGGGATATTTGCAGATTTATCAAAAGTTTTGATTGTGTTGATAATAAACTTTTGTGTAACAACATGAAAAACTATAGCATATATGTTGTATCCCTAAATACTGTTACAATCCGTAGTACCAGGGACATCATTTAGGGGGAGGGGGGGGGCAAATGCCCCCTTCCTGGATTTAGAAGGAAATATGTAAAAAAATTGTTTGTGTATTTTGTTATTTAAATAATATTAATGTAAACACATAAAACCAAAGTTTTATTATTAAAGCTCCTAATGTATACATGCTTAATTAATAAAAAAGACGTAACAAGGTCACTGTCGCCAAAAAAAAAAATCTTGCCCCCACTCCCCTCTCCAAGAAAAACCTGAAATGACGCCCCAGCATGATACACCCCTTAATTCAAACACAAGATAGCTAGGCCTTGGCAAGTATGCCATCTGAAATAGCTTACCAATAAGCAAACTCGGTGACGGAAAGATAACATTAAACACTGCTTAATGCTGCAGCGAAATACCCCACTCCAGAGAGGTAACCAGTTGACACACACGACACAATAAACAAGGTGTCATGCTACCAATGTGTTCTGGCTGTTTGCTCGCTATTGTCACCAAGCCGAGATGCACAAGGACGTCCAGCTGTATTCGCAGTAACCACAATGTTAACATCAGCCAACAATTATTAAGGTGGGACTGTCGTCGTAACTGAATTGAGTGGATAAAATATAATTATAATTGTTAACTACTTGCCTCCCACCGCATTTACAATATTGTTCTTTTATTGTACCACGTAATATAAATCTCGGATAAAGTTCGTAACTAATTTAGTGTGCAATTTATACATCAACCCTAAACAAGTACACCTATTAACTGAGCAGCCCCCTTAATAAAATAAGATAATACATAATCATATTTTCCCCCAATAAATATGGTATTTCTTTTAAAAACGATAACAATATGTACTGGTCATATCTCACTAACAGCATGCAACAGGTCTGCCTTACACAACAAAATGAAATAAATCATTGTACTTAATAGTACAATGTAAAGCAGTTGAAGCAGGAGTCCCGTACTGGGACCAGGGGGTCTATTCCTTAACTTCAGCTCTGGTAACAATTGTCACCTGTGACTGTCTTTCGTGAACAATAGCAATTAAGTAGTCATTCGTGACTGTCTTTATACTGTTTTCTATAACACCTCTCTTTACCAGAATCTCAATATATTCGGCAACTCTGTAGGATGTGCTCTGAAAACCTTCATACATCTTACTAAATTACTAAATTATATTTTCTCACTTTTCACAGAGTGTTTTAAATTATTAAGTACTTAAATTTAGTTTTAAATAATATAAATCATATCTGTACCTCTTTAGAATAGCGACATTAAAAGTTATAACTTCAACTCATCTCCAGTGGAACTATAGTCTGCTGCGTTTAAAAGAGACAGCAGCACTGGTACTGTGTTAGTTTCTCCGGCCAAAAATAGCAGAATGAGTGTTGTACTGAATTTGTTGTTTGTACCGGCAGTCAAAATTAATACACACAGAGTTATAATTTACGAAACATATTACATTATTTAAGGAAAAATAAAAATGATGTATTTCTGTCTCCTTCCAAGCAACATTTCAGTCGGATTTGTTCTCAAACAAGGATGGTCACTGCCATTTTCATTAACTTTGTCTCTTAACAACACCCTAGAACCCAATCTTTATGTAAAGAGAGTCACGAGAATTGTGAAAGGCAATCACGACGCCATTTTTAGTTACAGAATATGCATTCTTTTCGTAAAGATAGTTACCCAGTAACAACATTGTATAAAGATTGTATAAGAGACTGAAAAAGTTTGGCGCCTGGTGAGGAGCGGATAGTCTGTCGGCGAGGGCGCGATAGCTGGGCGGCAGTGTGCTTTTCCCCAGGATGCACTTCTCAAGCGTCGACTGCCGTCTTCCTTATCGGACTCTCCCCACCTCGTAAGGATATACAGTGAGGGAAACTAGCGCTGCACTGGAGGTTGAGCTTCTACAGCAAGTGTAGCCAAAGGTGGATGGGAGGAAGTGGCAGATGGGAGGAAGTGGCACATGGGAGGAAGTGGCAGATGGGAGGAAGTGGCACATGGGAGGAAGTGGCACATGGGAGGAAGTGGCAGATGGGACGAAGTGGCACATGGGAGGAAGTGGCAACAATGGGGGTGCTGATCCCCCGGACGGGAGAGCACGAAGGTGCGGAGGTTAGGAGTTGCGTCGGACGGGGTTGGGACAGAAATGGGTATCGTGGAAGGGGTGCTAAGAAATGCTGATTCACCGGGTGACTGTAATGCCAGTCGAACAATGGCGTGGCTGTTGAGCGGTTTGCCTCGTCTAGCAGCGGCGGAAACTTCCCTCTGGATCCAGTACACCCCTGTCTCAGGATCCCTAACCTCCAGTGCCTTCTGTACCCGCTTAGCGAACTCCTGTCTGGCCCTCAACTTCCTACCTGACCTATTACGCATAGCCTAACTATGGCTCAGATGAAGATAAAGTGGTAAGGCTAGCTGATTGTTGGTATCCGTTATCCTGTAGGATCGCCTGCTGTGGTATGTAAAGCCTTAATGCTACTAACTGTTGCTGGCACTGGGCAGGCGGACTTGTAGAGGAGCTCTAGAAGTGCGCCTCAGCACGCCCCTATTCCTTTCCAACTCTCCCAGTCAAGACAAAACATGACACCGCTCGGAAAGAGCACAGTGTATTCGTGCTACCTCCAGAGGACGTAATGAAGGAAATCTGGAAGGTGCGTGGCTTACGCCTCCTCCCAGACGTAGGATATTTATGACAACCTGATATCAAACTCCCGCGGCGATCCTATGGGATGCAGGGATCACACCTGTCTAGCAGATGGTTGGGTTTGTCAACAATGGAAGATATCGCAAGAAAGAAAATAAAGGTACAATGTGGCTGTGTGGTTTATTGGCATACGCCAACAATGAAAACTGAAACACCCTGTGCCTGAAAAGGCTGAAGGGGATGTAGTAAGTAACCGAAGAGCACTAGCTTCCATGAGGAGAGTCGTTGATGCAGATGACGACGCCTCGGAAAGCGGCTCTTGGTCGGCGAAGCTGAACAGCTCGCATAGAAGGCTCTCACGGTCGTGATGGGCCCTTCTGGAAGGGATCCGGCGAACGCTGGTCTTCCGGGCATGGAGCTGTAGCTTGAAGGTGTGACGATGGTAGAGAAATCTACCGCAGCAGAACTGAACCTTTCAGTTGTAGCAGGTGTACTGCTACAGTGCAAGTGGCAATCAGATAGCGACTGACTTCGGTGGCTCATGCTCCTTCTTTTATACCCTTTTCGGGGCTATCTGTGGTGATTGGCCGACCGCTCGCCTAATGAGAGACAGCGCGGACGCTAGGGGGATGGTTCCTCCCTCTCCTGTTGTCTTCTGTGCTGTGGGTGGCATGCCTACAGGCGGCAAGACGTCTCGTAGGAAAAATACGTTAAAATATCCTTGCCCAGGGTTTTTGTGAATGAAGGATAACTAAGGAAGGGTTAGGTAGGCTTTATATGAAATACTTGGTGTCAGGTTAGAGTGGACTGACGTGTGCAGGAGTAATAAGGGTCGAAAGGATAAGCATTAGGTGCAGGAATATGGAACGGGCAGGATGAGATGGTGGCTTCACAGCACAAGACGCTGCGAGCGCACGTCAAGTTACAGAACAGGCCCACACTATTGTTTCAGATCTATGAATGCCTTCCATTGAATATAAGAGTAGGAAAAGTAACCATGTTTGTGGATGATACTTCAATGATAATAAGTGTGGACAATAATGAAGACATACAAAAACCTAAAAACCATAATTCATGAAACAGAATCATGGTTTTGTATAAATAAACTAACACTTAACATAACTAAATCTTCTCTTATGTTTTTCTCAACAAACAATAACAAATCTAACAAAACAAATATAGCAACTAACAAAAAAGTTAACAGTGAACTTTTTCCTGTCATACACAATACCAAACTACTGGACTTAAAAATAGATGAAAACTTTAACTGGAACACACACTAATATACTGTGTAACAAGCTGAGTGCTCTATGCTTTGCACTTTATTCAATTAAAAACACATGTTCACTAGAAACTATAACTCTTTATTCTGCTAATATTAGCTCTTTGTTGACATATGGAATAATATTTTCGGGTATGTCCAAGCAATGTAAAAAGGTATTCAGATTTTAAAAAATCATTAGGATCATTGTCAATATAAAAGTTTCAAATTCTCGCAAACATCATTCCATAAACCTGAATTTTTACTCTATATTTATTATACCATTATTTTTCGCCTATGTAACCAAACAAGATGTACACACAAATGACACTAGACAAAAGACTGACCTAGATTCTATATTTTTCAGAACAAATTAATTTAAAAATAATCCTTATCTGGCAGGAGTTAAACTCATTAACCAACTTCCCCCACAGTTAGAGTATGTACTTAAAAATTAGAAATTTTCTTGTTTTAAATTGCATTTAAAAAGGAATCTCATAGAAACCATTCTACAGAATGTTAAAGAAGACTAATTAATTTTGTTTTGTGTTAATACATGAACATCTGTTACTTAACGTGGGAGCAAGGGAGGAGAACATGTAGATGATGATGATACTGACTCGGTAGGTGAGTCGGACGGGATATGGGTGACAAAGTTACGGGAGTGGTCCGGCTAGCAGGAAGAGTTGAGATATAATGGATAGTGGGGAAAGGGCACACGGCGGAAGCTGCGGAGGAAATCCCCTTTTATGATGATCCAAGGGTAGACAGGCCGACGACCACGGGGGCAGGCTACGTACCAGTGGATTGTTGCACCCTCAAACAACGGATCTTCAGGGACTTTTAAGGGCCAGTCCCCACGCCACAACACACTAAAAGTTACGTTAAGCATCACTAGGGACGGGGTGAGCCAAGAATACTACTTGCACATAAAAAACTTAAATAGTTTTTTGAAGTTTACTCACCATGAACAAAACACTGGTACTCGCAGAAGGCCAATGCCAGTTAAGCGGATTTGGAGCACAAACCTCTCCAGTAGGTGACGCGGTAAAACAGCAAGGGGCTGGTGGTATACTTAATGTGCGAACTTACACCCCTGGATGCGACGGCCGGCAGGGGATGAGGAGCCCCAGGTCAAAGCAGCAAAAACGGTTCCGGTAAATTAAATTATAACTATTGAAAACTAAAGATGGTTGGTGCAAAACTGATGAAGGACCCGGGTAGACAAAAACACGTCTAGCTCCTCGACGCGTCTAATTCCGACTAACTGAAAAATGGCGTCCTGCGTAGCCAAGCCAGCCCCGCAAAGGGGGGTGACTTCACGCGGTGCAAAGTAGTTCCGATACAAACACATTAAATAAATAGAATGAAATTACATAAGATACAATACAAAACGGACACTGGAAAAATAACAACATGTTAAAACATTACTGGTAATTTTTGGAATGTTTTATCTTGGAATATTGTTCCTGTTGCATCATGTTCAAGCGGAAGGATACAACACACACAGCATAGCTGATGCAACTGAATGATGGCGATTTAAAATGAACGACAAATATTAATATACATTTTGAAAAACATTGAAACAATTATAAGACACTTGAAAAACGTAACAAATAAAGAGTAAATTTAAAGAAACACATTTTAAAGGCAATATTTATTATTTACAATACACACTGAGTGTAGGCCATACTAAACGAGTACAGTGTGGCAGACGGACTAGAGGGAGGGTGTGCTAGGCACATGTCATACTTTGTTTATTTTGTATGTTTACTTACTGTTCATTAATTACTTGATCATGTATTTATTTTCTTGTGTTTGCTTGCAACTGTGATTATGTAAATGTTATTTGACAACTCCAACACATGTGTTCTGTAGGTACTGTAGCGTGGCCTAGGCCCTGACCCCAGATTAATTTTTACATGTTTATTTTACAATATGCAAGTTTCAATTTTATTTGTCATTTATAATGTAGGCCTCATGGTCATTCTAACAATGGTGTCAGAGAGTTTTTTTAAGAACAGTTTATTAAGAACTTTATTTGTTAAATGCCAGCACGTCAGTGGAAATTAATTTGTATTTAAAATAATCAATTTGAGTAACTGTGAACTAATTCTTCTTAAAATGACATTTATTTTGGTAATTAGAAATTGCTCATTTAACAGTAAGGATAACAGTTTGCTTATTTATGTTCATATTTATTTAAAATTTAAATGATTCTGTTTATTTCTAGTAAATTTCAATATGTACTTCTGCTTAAATTGTTTGCTTTTGAATTTAACGAAATTATGTGTATTCATTGTTAAAGCTTGGAGTGTGAAAAGGACAGAGATATCAATCTAAATTTAGTGTTTCCAAGAAAAGTTACTATATTTCAGTGCAAAACCGGCCTATGAACGTGAACGTTAAGAATTTACCGCCATATTTGGTTGCAACCAATAAGATCACAGACTGTTGCTGATTGGCCACGTCAAATTTAAATTTAATGTTTTTTTCACCTAGCAACAAGGTTAATACTAAATATAATTATATATAATTGATTTGGAAACTAAAATGTTAATGTTTATAATTATGTGGAGATATCACGAATTCAAAATGTTCTTCAGTTATGTAAAAACGTAATTTTTTAAATTGTTTTCTGTAATGACCGCAGGGCAGCCTGGGCGAAGCCAGGGGGTCGTTGGCGAGATGTAGCCCGAGACTGTTGTGTGTTGTTGGCCGCCGAGGTCTTGTTTCAAGATGGCGTGAGCAGAGACCAGAGACGGTCGTGCGGGTGTGGCGTGATGATGGAGGCAGACTGCTGGTAAAATGCCGTGAGCGGGTGGTTCTGCGACTTTAGTATTGACTTTCATATTTTCTTTTCGTTTAACTGATTTGTGAATTTGGGGTTTTTTGTTTCTGTTTAAGAGAAACTGATCGATTCGGTGATCAGTGGTATATAGTTTGTCAAATTTAATTTTTTTTCTTTCGTTTGCCCAAAAGGGTGCCTCCCTGCAGTCAGAGTTTAAGCAATGTATAAATTTGGAACGTAATTTCATGTAATAAACCCCAAACTTTTGTGAAAGTTCTGCCGATTTATTCCTTGTCTCGCGCTACTTTGGGAGAACCCACACCCTTTGTGTTGATGTCGCTGAGCTAGTTGTAGACGTGCAGCAGTGCGAAACGCTACATTTTTGCCGCCCAAAATGTGACCTGTCACAGTACGAAGGCTAATAAATTGAACTGAATATGTTTCAGTTTAAAATGAGGGAAATAGTTGCAGTACAATTAAGTTCCGTGGAAGTATTCTCAATAAAACATTGCAAACATAAAAATCAAGGGCACTGCTGCAATAAACTGAATTCAATATTTAGATTATTTGGTGTTTAACAACTAAGACAACAGAGATTATGGTTTTCGGTTTGAGAAGGGGTGGGGTCAAGACCACTGAGACTCCCTTGTTTGGATACACCTCTGCATCTATCTTACAAGATGTTAATTATTAGTTATTATATTGCACATTTTTTAAAACAGTAAAGAGCTACTTCTTCCTCTCTTTTCCTCATCGGTCTTGTTGTTATTAGACTTTTTGCCAACTTTAAGTTTACTGTGTGGTGTTTTTACAGTACTCATTGTGGCTGTGTTTGTAGATATATTTTTTTAAAAATTAGTTATCAATGGCCAGTTAAAGATTAATAGGTACTCTTCGCCGCCTTCAGAAACGAAGAAAGCTAAAATATTTGTTGTGGATATGGCTTGGGAATATATTTATTTGTGGGTTTTGCTAGTAAAAGAAAATATCTGCAAAATATTTTGAAACACGTATAAATGTGAATTCAGCAGTAGACTATACATGACGGAAATACTGACCAGTGTACAGCATTAAATAACGCTGGGTGAGTGAAAACTAAATCATGCAGATTATCAATTTATATTAAAATAATTTAAAAGTAGACAGTGGGTACAAATTTCATTTTATAATTGGCTGTTAGTGTCTGGATAGGCCTATAAAAAAGTTTTATCCAAAAAGAAACTCACATGGGAAAAATGTGTGATTGTGTATTGACGATGATGAGTAGCATTCTGCTAGAAGGTAGGTTTAGAACCGTGGGTAGCACCAGGTAATGAATGAGTGAGAGATTTTGATCAGTGCTTAACATCGAGGTCTTCAGCACTGGTGGGGGGTGACATTGAGCAGGTGGTCTGGTACCCGGGTCGCTGTTTTCAAATTATTTTGGGTTGTTGTGTTGTGTTGGTTGTTTTTTGAGTTTGTTTTGTTTGGCTGATTTGGATTTTGAGTATATTTTTCTTTAGAGTATCTTTAGTTGGATTCTTAGGGAATTTTGAACCTCCTGTTCCTGAGATTGGGTAGAGTTTGACGGCAATTCCGTCGGGTTGGCTTTTGATGGTGATATACTTGAGTAACCTGGGATTTCTGGGCTGCCCCATTTGCCTGCTCTTCCCCTCTAACGGCCGTGGAGGGGCGGACTTGGTGAAGGGGGAGCTCACGAGGTCTCAGCGATGTAAGGGGCATGAGGGGAAGGATTGACGTCGACGAGCGCCCAGTCTAGTATAGCAGCCCGAGTAAAGCAGTCCCCGAAGTGAAGGTGGAGGCCGATGTATGGTCGGGAGTTAGGATATCTGGATACTGTGTGGGGAGCATGCTTAGGCATGTTCTTTCGGAGGTAACTTCTCTTAGCTGTGTGACAGTTTCGGAAGAGAAGAAAAGCCGGGGTTATTCACATATTGGCTTGCGGCGATCTTATGTGAGATAGGGTTGCAGTCGACGAGGACGTATGGTGAGTTATGCAGTGTGGATTGTGAAGACGAGCGTGGAGGAATCTTATTTAAAGAGAAAATATATATGTCATTTAGCTTCTTAAAACGTTGCATTTTCTCATTGGTAATTAGCTTGCCTGTTTCCATTGCCTTGAGCGTAAATGTTGACAGAAGATGCTTGCCCTATGGTGGATGTGCACCCTGAGTGCGGTGTTTTGGAGACCTTCTCCAATTTGGTTAAATTAATTCCCAGTACCTTCAGCGAGCTGCGATGGCTCAATAACTGCGTGACTCTGCTATTTGTGACAAGAGATCGCTGAGCCAGTAAGAAAGTGATACGTCTTTATACATTATTCTTTTAGTGAGGTTAAAGTAATTGTGGTAGAAAAAAAATTGCATTTTTCTCCCGTGAAAGGCACCAGGATTATGGCGGCGCCATCAGATTTCCTTTATGGATTGAGCCGGGCTGATTTAACATTATATTTAGCAGAAAGAGGGATTGAGTTTGAGAACACAGAGACTGCATTGGATTTAAGGCAACGAGCATTGACGTGGTTTAGAGACGAAAGGTGTTAGAGAATGTAAACTATAATAACACGGGGGAAACTCAGAATGATAAATGAGTGCACGACTTGATTAAGCATCTGCCTTGCCTCGAGTCCTGGGATGTGGAACGAGTGTTGGATTTTATAATCTGGGTCTTGAAAATCATGGATTTGGGGCAAATAAATGATAAAGGTATGTTGCAAGGGTTGGCCGTGAAATGTTTAGGGCCTTCTGCGCAAGTGTTGGCTGAAGTTCTGTCAGAAGATGGTTGCACTGTCATAATGTTCATGAAAATATTATTATCTAGGGTGTGTCCGGCGAGAGTTAGAAGAAATTGCCTGAGACGATTCGTGGAAAGATTTCAAAGACCTGATGAACAGATGACGAGTTATGTAGAGTCAATTATTGATTATAATCGAGCATTATGTGAAAGAAAAGAAGAGAAGGAATTAGTAGAAATTATAATGGGAAATATTTAGCCTAGGACACGTCAGGAGTGTAGTATGTGTACTTTCCCCGAGACCCTAGCGGATTTAAGACGTTTGACGGTAGAGATCCAAAGTCGCGAGCAACAATTCGATGACTATAAGAGGGAGTTTCCGGGTCATGGAAAGGGTTTGAAGCCAAAGACTCCGTGGGTAAAAGTAAACAAAAATATGGTAGCCAGCACGAGTGCGACATACGATGAGTCGCAACAAAAGAAAGTAAGGGACGGCTTGGAAAACAGGATGGGAAGGTGCGCCAATTGTGGACGTAGGGGTCACTGGGTGTTCAAATGTCAAAGGGAGATGATAGATAAGGCGAATCGGAAATGTTTTTTTATGTAATAAAGAAGGTCACGTCAGGCGGGAATGTCCGAGAAACGCGCGAGGGCGCGAGACGGGCGCGGACTTGTAGCCCCGATGTTCAGAAATTCGCTCACATCATATGGCATTGGATGCTAATATGGTAAGAATAAATTGGTACGGGGTCGAAAATTTAGCTTTGGTAGATTCCGGGGAGTCTAGGAGCCTTATGAGTCGGCAATTGCGGGAGCGTATATGCGGCCAACATCATCAGTTACGACGCTCATTGAATATAGAGAAGCGCCCCGACTTAACGCTTGCCACTGGTTCACGAATCATTGGAGACGGAGTAGCGAAGCTACACTGCAAAATAGAGGAGATTTCGTGGAATTATAAGTTCGTAATAATTAAAGGATTGAGCGTTGATGCTGTGTTGGGTTTAGATTTTTTGGGCCATGTGCAGGCCCAAGTGGGTTTCGGAAAGGGAATAATGTCTTTTAATTTTAACCGGAAGGCACAGGTGAAGTTGATTAAGGGTATTTATTCCTCAAGCTAACTATGGGGTTATGGATAAAAAAGGGGAAAGGGAACGGGTTGTGGAATTAATACTAACGGAATTTGTCGATGTGATTACAGATAGGTTAGTAAAGTGTGATATTGTGCCGTACATAGGTTCTATTTGACGGACAGTACTCCATTTAAGAGCAAACCTTTTCAACGTTCGTCAGTAAAATTACAACATTAGGCCTACCGTGAAAAGATCGATAAATTGTTGAAGGCTGGGATAACAGTTCCTTTGACGTCAAAGTTTTCGTCGCCCGGGTTCTTGGTTAGTAAGCCGGGGGGACAGGATTTTCGCCTGGTGGTTAATCACGCCAATTTGAATGACAGAGCACCACTCCATCCCTTCCCGCTGCCCACTGTAGAAGCAGCTTTGCAACACTTCAGGAAGGCAAAATATTTCACTACTTTAGATTTAAATAGTAGTTTTTACCAGATCAGAATTCACCCAGACTGTCAGAAATACACCACATTTAGTATTCTTTGGGTGCTATACGAATTTACAAGACTCCCCATGGGTACCAACTTTGGCAGCCAAGCCTTGAGCAGGGTTTTGGACCAAGTGCTATCTGAGTACAAGTATAGTTTTGTTTTTCATTATATCGATGACGTGATTACATATAGCGAAACATGAGAGGATCATCTGACTCATGAGAGAAAGGTACTGCAGAAAATAAAGGAGTCAGGATTAACGATAAATCCAAAACAAGGCGCGGTAGGTAAGGAGTCAGTGCTTTTTTTTTGGGTTATGTAATTGGGGGTGGAAAGTTGAGGGTCAACGTGAAAAAGATTAAACCTATCGTCGATTTCACTCGCCCAAAAACAGTGAAGGGAGTTCAGAAATTTCAGGGAATGGTTGAGTGTGGGGCGCAGAGCAAGAGGGAGCATTTAGGACTCTAAAACGTAGCTTGTGCCGAGAACCTGTTTTGAAATTACTTAATTTCGAGAAGCAGTTTAGCCTACATGTGGACGCTTCATCTAACGCCCTAGGTGCCGTTTTTAGTCAGGAAGATGAGAAGGGACAAAAGGGGCAACCAATATCTTATGTGAGTAGAACTCTTAGCGAGTCCGAGAAAAAGTTGAGCGCATATGAAAAAGAATGCTTGCCGTGCTTATTTGGAATGGAACATTTCCAGAGTTTTCTGGATGGCACAGAATTCAAATTATACACGGATAACCAGGCGCTATCATGGATCCTAGGACATCCTCATCAGTTGGGTAAATTGGGCAGATGGGTTATATATTTGAACAGGTTCAGATTTAAGATTCACCACGTGAGTGGGAAGGCTAAGCCTGTGGCTGACGCACTCTCGCGGATGTTCAATGAAAGTCATTTCGAGCCCGTGCGAGAAGGCAAATTTGGAATAATCGAATCACTGATGTCTTGTCCGGAGTCTTTTACATCCATAGTAGACCATCAGAAACAGGATGATGAGTGTAACGCTATCTGCGCAGGTATTGAATCGGGTACAGTTACAGTTTTTAGGAAAGAGAATAACATATTGTACTATTAACGTTTGGGTGGCGGGCGTAAGAGAGTAGTAGCCCCGAAATCGGTGCATAATATGATTATGTGGTACTACCACGACCAACTGGGAGGAAGTCATTGGGGGATATTGAAAACTAAAGAAAAAATCAAAAGGGACTTTTATTGGGAGGGGATGAATGATATGATTAAAAGATACGTGGATGGTTGTGATAGGTGTTAAAGATTTAAAGCCCCCAGAAATACTACGGTGGGATTGTATGCATCATAGGTTCCGTCTGCCCCGCGGGCAAAGGTCCATATAGATATCTTCGGTCCATTGGTGAGATCAAAATAAGGAAATGTTGCTGTTTTGGTGATGCTGGATATTTTTTCAAAATTTGTTTTTTTGTTGCCAGTGAAGAATATGAAAGCTATGACCCTTAAGACTGTTTTAGAGAATGACTTCTGGAAAATTTTCGGGGCACCGGCGGAGATGGTCAGTGACAATGCGGCCTGTTTTACAGGGAAGGAGTTTAGGCAAATGTGTATTTCCTGGGGAATAAGGTACTTCTTCAGTAGCCCTCAACACCCCCAGGGGAATCAAGTAGAAAGAGTTAACCGCAACCCGAAGGGTAGTCTCGGTATTTTCAGTGATCCAATACATAGTGAATGGGACATTCAATTACCATGGATTAATTTAGGTATGAACGATGCATATCATGAGTTCACTGGGGAAAACTTAGCCTTCATATTTATGGGGCGAAGGTTAACACATCCATTGTTAAATGTATGGGGAGTCCCATCGGTGGACTTGACGGTGACGCACGGGCAAAGAAAAGTGGTGCTACGTCACGTTAAGGAAAGCCTAGAGGAAGTCCAATGTGCCGTCGCCGTGAGATATAATAGAGGCAGGGTGGATAACCCGTTTAAGAGTGGGAGACCGAGTGCTGTGTCGAACCTTTCGTCTCTCTGACTTGGCTCATAAAATCTCGGCCAAATTATCCTCTCGCTTTGAAGGCCCGTATCTGGTTGACAAAAAGCTTGGTGCCTCCACGTGGAGCTTGAGGAAAGAGGACGACCCGTTGAGTATTAGGAAAGCTCACGTATCTCACCTGAAACGGTATGTGGAGAGGAGATGAGAGTTTGTTTGTGTGTATCATACCTTAATCGTTGCTGGCCAGCATTCCTTTTTTATGTTTGTGGATGATGTCGAGTGGGATGTAAATTTGTTAATGATTTAATAAGTAGTGAGTAATATATTGTTTGAAAGTTATCTTAGATCTAATACGCAAAAGTGTTATTGGACTTGTACCTGAAATTTTGTATTATGTATTATGTGTATAGTGGAAGACACACGAGAAACTTGTAGTGGGCATGATAGACATGAAATTGAGTAAAAAACAATTAGTGTGTCATGGGTGATTAAGAGATGTTATTGTACCTGTGGTAATATCTCTAAGTATACTATTTAACCTGATGTGACTGTGAATACCTGGGATTAGCGTACTAGACGTATTCAATGGCAGTGGTGTTAGAGATTATTTATTTCCTCTTCCTCCCCTGGAGGGGGGGTTTTTAGGGCGGGGGATTTGAGCAGGATGGTCTGGTACACGGATCGCTGTTTTCAAATGATTTTGGTTATTTGTGTTGTGTTGGTTGTTTTTTTAATTTGTTTTGTTTGGCTGATTTGGATTTTGAGTATATTTTTCTTTAGAGTATCTTTAGTTGGATTCTTAGGGAATTTTGAATCTCCTTTTCCTGAGATTGGGTAGAGTTTGGTGGCAATTCCGTCTGGTTGGCTTTTGATGGTGATATACTTGAGAAACCCGGGATTTCTGCGCTGCCCCATTTGCCTGCTCTTCCACTCTAACGACCGTGGAGGGGCGGACTTGGTGGTGGGGGAAACTCACGAGGTCTCGGTAATGGAAGGGGCATGAGGGGAAGGATTGACATCGACGAGAGAAGGGGCGCTGACGAGCGCCCAGTCTAGTATAGCAGCCCGAGTAAGGCAGTCGCCGAAGTGAAGGTGGAGGCCGATGTGTGGTCGGGAGTCAGGATATCTGGATACTGTGTTGGGAGCATGCTTAGGCATGTTCTTTCGGAGGTAACTTCTCTTAGCTGTGTGACAGTTTCGGAAGAGTAGAAAAGCCGGGGTTATTCACATATTGGCTTGCGGCAATCTTATGTGAATTAGGTTAGTGAGTTATGCAGTGTGCGCTGCACCATTTCCCATCTGGAACATTCGACTGCCCCCAAAGGAAGGCCACTGTTATTCGCATATTGGCTTGCGGCAATCTTGTGTGCATTAGGGTCGACATCAACGAGGATGTATGGTGAGTTATGCTGTGTGAGCTGTACCATTTCCCATCTGGAACATTCAACTGCCCCCAAATCTCAATTGCGAATACTTAGTGATATTCAGCATTAGAGTGTCGTCTGTGGTTCAATACTCTTGAAGTAGGGAACATTGCTCCGTCGGATTGGTCCGCCTACGAGTATTTTGGGATATAAACTGGGCGTTGGAGTAGAGTTCCTCGAAAGGGAGGCGTTAATGAAGGAAATAACGAACGAGGATGTTTGCTTAGTTGTGGTAGGCTCAATTAAGAGATTTTGTGTGTTTCCCTAGGCCTTCGATTGGTGAAATAGCGGTAAATACGTTAAGCACAGATTTATTGATGTTGTAATGAGGATTAACGAGTTTCGATGTGAGGCGAGAAGGAATGCCTAAGGATTAGTAAACTGGTTAAGTGAAATATGTGCCATTGTAATCGTTTCCATTGTTTTTTGTAAAATAATAATTCAGGTATTTACCGATACTAAATAACAGTTATAGTATTTAAATGTTATAGCGGTCCTATTGTGAAATTTAGAGTTTGTATGATCTTTGAAAGAACTGTGCAATGGGAGTTCATGACTAGATTTAGTTTCTTGGACGTACTCCATTACAAAATTGAATGACTGTCAAAGAAAACTAAACAAATATAAAAATAAAATAAAATAAAAATAAAAGAAAACCATAAAATAAGTAGAGTATGCTTAGTCAGCAAGATACATACACAACATGAAATTCCAAGATGGAATCGGGTCAAATAAAAAAACAAGGAACAAACAGATAATAAAGGAAATTAATCTATATATATATAAAAGGAAGTGCCCCACTCACTGACTGACTGACTGACTGACTCATTCATTCATCATCATCAACGCCCAGCCCAAATCACTGGACCTAGAAACGTGAAATTTTAAGGGAAGTTTCCCCTTGTGGCGTAGGCGCGCACTAAGAAAGGAAATTTTGAAATTCAGCTATTAAGGTGGTGAAACGGGGTGAAATGTATTTTTTGCAAATCTTTGATATTTCTCGAACCCGACGGGCTATCGTCGTCTTATTCACTTCGTTAGGTCGCAAATACAAATGTCTAGAAACAAATTTCAGGATTTTTCGAAATTTTTATATTAAGGAGGCGAAAAGCTGTTTAATTCGTTTACAGTAAATCCTCTCTTCCTCTTAAACCACCTGACATATCGAAGTGATTTTTTCTTTAAAATGAAGCTTACGCAAATACCTAAAAAGTAATTTCAGGATTTTTCAAAATTCGTTTTTGAAAGCCGGTAAAAAAAAAAAAACAGTTTTTTGATTAATCAGTCGTATCACCTAAACCGTTAGAGATATCGAGGTGGCTTTTGTCTTATAATGAAACATAAGTAAATACCTAAAAAAAAAAAAACTATTTTTGGAAATTCGTCCTTGAAAGCCTATAAAAAAATAAAACGTGTTTAAGAATAATCTTTCGTAACACCTGAAATAGTTCAAAATTTGTTTCCTTTTTATTTCTTGCTTATAGTTAAACCTCTTTGGACTATAGCCTGTACACGCGAAATAACTCTCATGGCCTGTCTTGAATAATTTGTAGTTAAGTCTGTGGAGT